>CM040793.1:2397693-2405193 GCA_022829025.1 Squalius cephalus
TGAACGTTTTATTCACTTGTTTATTCACTCGTTCGTGCGCACTGTTCCTTTTCGTTCTCCGAGAACGCAGTGATTTATCGGTTTATTGTGAAGTGTTTTAGTATTAGTGTGTGTTCGCGATGATGTTGAAGGACAAAGGACAGACTCCTCATCCGTTCGTTCATGAAGTGGATCTAACAGCTGCTCAGCGGGTTCAGGTAAGAAGCGTTCTGAGTGACGTGTGTGCGAAAATTAAACGTGTTCCACGCGAACTTTTACGAAAATCACCATGGTAACCGAACTTTACGGACTTACTGTTACTACCGTGATTGTTGCTACAATAAAACTGGCGAGCAATTGCTGTCATTGGGAAAATTAGCTGTAAAAAGTTATTTTGTCAAAAGAATAAAGGTGCTTTAACGATATTTTAATTATTTTAAACGATTTATTTAAATAGTGACCAGTGAACTAGATAAAGAGAACGGTTCTTTTAGCACGGGGGGTTCCATACTTTTTGATGCCAATTAAGGACCCCAAAATATGATCCTCTTGAAAGAGAAACCTTACTAAAATAAGGCATACATACATACATATACACACACACACACACACACATATATATAATATATATATATGTATATGTATGTATATATATATATGTATATGTATGTGTATATATATATATTATATATACATACACACACACACACACAAAGTAGCTTAAAGAAATATCATTGAAAGTATGTTGAGATATTACACAATATTTTTTATCCAACAAAAAATGATATGCATAAAACTATATCAATGAAATAAAATAAGCAGTGTTTTTAAATTGAACTGTAATCAAACTGCTGTCAGTCATCAGATTGTCAAAATGTATTTTCACAGCAGTGTGTTTTGATTGTATTAAAGTAAGAGTTTGCGCTTTAAATAGTTTGCATAATCCACATATCAACTACATCATGTCTTGTTTTGTTGTGATGTAGCCTAGAGCAACAACCAAACTGCAGCACTGTAAAATCATATATATATGATATTTGTTTGCTTTGATCTTCGTCATTTAAAAGACTGGTAACTGGCATTTTGGCAGAAACTATGTTGATATTGACCGTGGTGAATTTTACATGCTGCACATCCAGTATTTCCTTTCTAATTAAGACTTTATACTCTTTTCAGCTCACAGTTTTAGTCCTGATTAAACTTTATGAAAACATCTTATTGTTCAGTCAGCTGGTCATTACTGCCAAATAAAGTCCAGAGTTTATTTTGCATTAACGACGAGCTTATTTTTCATGATCCCAGATATTGTACGAGTACTTACCAAATAAATGGATTTAAAATGTTGGTTTGAGTTTAAGATATTTCATTAAGAGAGAAGCAAGAGCAGAGAGAAAACATATAAAACTAATCTAAACTGGTTATGGTGTTTTTTGGAAGCTTTGCAAGCTGGTTTGTTGCTGGTCCAAATTGGTTTGAATTATAGGCTAGTTGAAAATTTGAAATCAAGTTATATCATCCATCTAGACCAGCTAATGACTATAAATGACAGACTGGGTAGAAACAAACTAGCTAGAATCACTAGAACTAGAACTAGCTTGTATGTGTTGAAGTGTTTTTACTGCGTTTGTTCAGCGTCATGTGTTCGTTCTGAGAGCGGGGCACAACCTAACACTTTCTCAGTTTGTGTAAATCCACTTGGGGTTCAGAGAATTTATTTTTCCCACACATTAATTTCACACATGTCTAGTACAATTATGTGGTTTTGTTTCATTAATACAGTGTATACTTTTTTCTTGATGTACCCCGAAAGAATGGAAGTGAACTGTGACAACATGCCCCATAGGTGGGGTACATCGTAACATGACCGTATGACAGATTAACATGTTATCTGATCTAATCAAAAATATACAAACTAGGCAAACTAAAATATTTTGTCAATAAAATACAATTATAAAATAATGGCATTTTTTAATAATTAAAAACAAACTAATTTTTGAGTTTGCCAACAAGCACATCGCAAAACGCAGCTATACAGCATAGTTCAAAACATAACAATGAGTCATTTCTGAACATTTGACTCTGTCTTTATTCACCTTTTTCTCATGGTTTCTCAATAGAATTCATAAAAGTATAAAATAGAATATCATAGTTCTAATAGGGGCTCATTGTAATGCAATGTGACAACATGCCCCGCCTGAGCAACTGGGATTTAAACCGATATTTAAATAACAGATTGGAGATTAAAATAATATCAGATGTGTATAATTTTAAATAAATAGGCTACCAAAAACAGAGATGAAAATTTTACTTCAGTAAGAAATTTACTTTTCTATGGATAAATAAATAATCAATCTGTGATATTTGCAAAGATTTTTTAAATTTTGATGCATTTTGTTCTCTATATAGTTTTTATATGGCAACTAGTAAATGCACTAAGTTTTGTCATGCTGGCATGTGTGGAAAGTTTTAAAACAAGTGTGTGGCAACGAGCCCCGAGTTAGTTTGTGCCCCGCTCACCCCTGCGTGTGAACGTTAAACACGTACATCAGATAACATTTCTCCAACTGACCAATTTATGTTGGTAAAACATTATTGGAAAAGTGATTTGCAAGGTTTCTAAAATGTTAAAATGTCCAGTCCAGAGTTTACAAATGTTCAATCATTACACAGCACGGAGTCAGGGGTCACAAACAATACCTTGCCAGCTCTGGATTCAGGCTCTTGTGTTGTGCTGGTTTTGTTGGACTTGAGCGCGGCGTTTGATACCATTGACCATAACATTCTTCTTCAACGGCTAGAATGTACTACAGTTGTTTTCTTCTTACCTCAAGAATAGGACTTTTCCTGCAAATTTAGGGAAATGTTCTTCATCATCTGCACGTGTTTTGTGTGGTGTTCCCCAGGGCTCTGTTTTGGGACCTTTATCGTTTTCCCTTTATATGCTTCCCTTCACCCACATTTTTTCAGAAATACAACATTTCATACCACTGTTATGCAGAAGATTCTCAGTTATACCTTCCAGTAAGGCTTGACACCATGGCTTCATTCCATGTAAATGATATCAAGAGGTGGATGACTCAGTTTCCTGCAGCTAAATGAGGATAAAACATAGGTTTTAATTCTAGGTTGTTACAGGACACATTAAGACTGATAAGACTTTTATGACCCAGAAGGAATTTGCAGAAAGTTGTGACTCTCACTTAATTCTTGTTGAGAAGGACAAATAAACCCTTTTAATCCTATATATTCTATAGGCTATATAACCACTTGAAAAAGGTATTTTATACATATTAAGGTCGCGTATGTATCATTCTGGGAACCTACTAACTGGTATTTTGATGAGCTGCATGATCATATCATATGTTGATACCTGTGCAACAGATTAATATTACAGGAATCTTTAATAGTTTCTTCATCAGCAACCAATCCAGTTACAAATGCAAACGATCGACTTGAGACAAGGATCTTAAAACGTGCCCTCCGAAAGCTTAAGTACGACTGGCTCACTGAACCCCAGGAGGAGAGGCCATCCTCAGAGGTTAAAAAGCCCCCGCACAGGTCTTCAATGAGATCTACCTCAAAGACGTCACACACTGCTTTAAAGACTTCTGATCTTGTGACTAGGGCTGGGTATCGATTCAGATGTTACAATTCGATTCGATTTCGATTCGCAAGCTCTCAATTCGATTCGATTTTGATTCTCGATTCGATTTCGATTCTCGATTTGATTTTCGATTTCAATTCTCGATTCGATTTTTCGATTTCGATTCTAAATTAGATTTCGATTCGACTCAATGAATATTTAATACAAATCCTATATTTATTAAAAAAAGAAAAAGAAAAGAAAAGTGTTACAGGTTAACAATCCTCACATAAACCCATATAAAAACATTGCATATAATTTTCATCTGTGCCCTTCCTGTCTAACAGCTAGGCCATATACAGAAATTGAATAAAGTTATCAAACAGTCTGCACTGCATTAATTATAAATTATATATAGACTAATCAAAGTTACAAAAGTTCTTTAGTCAAGAGTAGTGAGTGTTTTTGTCTGTTCCCTTTGTTCTTTGATTAACTTTAACGACAGAGATAATTAGTGGCTACTGTGTACTGTCCCTTTAAGACCAGCCGCTGTTGACAGAGACGCAGATCTCACACGCGCCTCATTCTCTCACGAGTCATAACTCTTCATGTTCATCATAAGACTGCTCTTATGTTATGAAAATACTCAACAAAAAGACATTTTGGCATAATTGTGTGTGTTATTGTTCGTTCAAGCGCGAAAGATAACTCTATTCTGGGCTGTCTTGTGCACACGCACGATATCATCGCAAGTTTTTCTGTCACAGTCTCGACCATAGACTGTAAAAAAAGATGGACGACGCCCCTTCGCTCTCTTCCATTGACGAGAACTGAAGCCGCCAGAGTCCCAATATGGCGCTGACATATTGGAACTTGAGTCTGCGCAGTAGCGATCTCGGGACCAGACCTGCGCAGTAGTGATCAGGAAGTAAAGCCGCGAAATCAACGCTCCGCCCTCACTCTCGCAGATGCACTCAGGGAGAGTGGATTCTGCACACTTTTTAAAAAAATGATTGCAGTACGACAAGAGGCTTGTTAAAATAAAGTAAATACAATCTCCTCAGTCCTCCGAAGATCCCGAAAAAAATGTCCGTTGGTGCTTCAGTGACTACTTCGCTCAGAGAACCTGTCAATCACAGCTGTCAATCATGACGTTACACCACCGCATCACGCAACTAACTAAACAGCAACTTATTTTTGAAACAGACACTTGAACTTGCATCAGCGTGATAAAAACGACAGCAAATGAAAGAAACCACCTTTAGAAAAAAGATATTTGAAGTGTAATTTAATTGTTTAGTTGGTCTCGCGTCCCGTTGAATAACGCGGGGAGGCGGGGCTTATGACCTATACTAGGACCAGTCACTGGGGGGCGATCGAGACGTTTTGGCTTCACTTTTCAGGGCTTGTGCGGCACGCTTGGTCTCGACATTCACAGGCAGCGAGCTCTATTTCGTCTTGTCGCGCATGAATGGTTTAAAAGCATTTGCATGAATAAGAGCGGCATCATGTAACACTAGCCAAAGGATGACAAAAAATTAACAGATGCTGCATTAATTGCGTTAAAAGCCCAAATTTGTTTATTTCATAAAAAAATAAATAAACAAAATCACAGCATTTTTTTGCGTCATATACCCTAATTGCGTATAGGCTTGACATCGCGATTGCGATATGATTAAACGAGCAGCACTAATTGAGGTTATTTTATGAATTAGATAAAACTAACATAAAATCTCACAGCATTAGCTATAAAATTGGGTTTGCGAGACTATGAACAATGAAGGAAAACTAATACTTGGGTAATAATAGACAAATAAAGATGGAAAAAAAATCGATTCTTGGCGTTTGAGAATCGATTTTGAATCGACCACATTTTAAAAAACGATTAATCGAAAAATCGATTTTTTTGCCCAGCCCTACTTGTGACACACTCTAAGCGCTATACATGCTAAGAAATAATTATTTTTCTGTGGCCGTGAAAAATTCCCTTTTCTTAGAATCAATGAGTAATCAAAACTGTTCGCTGCGCAATCTGATTAATTGATTGTAATATTAATTAAGCTTAATCAAGTTAATCCGATTAACTGATCCAAATATGCATAATTAATAATAAGTTACGATTTATTATTACTATATCCCCTTTGAGCTAATTTGTTACACTGGTCTCCCTCAATCTCCAAGACTTTTGATTGGGTCTTAAAAGAGGGACCATAAACAAAATAGATTCTACAAAGAAGACTTGAGACTCGACTTCAAGACGACTTGAGACTCGACATAAAGAAGACTTGAGACTCGACATAATGAAGACTTGAGACTCGACATGAAGAAGACTTGAGACTCGACATAAAGAAGACTTGAGACTCGACATAATGAAGACTTGAGACTCGACATAATGAAGACTTGAGACACAACATGAAGAAGACTTGAGACTCGACTTCAAGACGACTTGAGACTCGACATAAAGAAGACTTGAGACTCGACATAAAGAAGACTTGAGACTCGACATAAAGAAGACTTGAGACTCGACATAAAAAAGACTTGAGACTCGACTTGAGAAGACGACTTGAGACTCGACATGAAGAAGACTTGAGACTCGACATGAAGAAGACTTGAGACTCGACATGAAGAAGACTTGAGACATGACATGAAGAAGACTTGAGACTCGACATGAAGAAGACTTGAGACTCGACATGAAGAAGACTTGAGACTCGACATGAAGAAGACTTGAGACTCGACATGAAGAAGACTTGAGACTCGACATGAAGAAGACTTGAGACTCGACATGAAGAAGACTTGAGACTCGACATGAAGAAGACTTGAGACTCGACATGAAGAAGACTTGAGACTCGACATGAAGAAGACTTGAGACTCGACATGAAGAAGACTTGAGACTCGACATGAAGAAGACTTGAGACTCGACATAAAGAAGACTTGAGACTCGACTTGAGACTCGACATAAAGACTTGAGACTCGACTTGAGAAGACGACTTGAGACTCGACATGAAGAAGACTTGAGACTCGACATGAAGAAGACTTGAGACTCGACATGAAGAAGACTTGAGACATGACATGAAGAAGACTTGAGGCTCGACTTGAGACTCGACTTGTAGAAGACTTGAGACTCGACATGAAGAAGACTTGAGACTCGACATGAAGAAGACTTGAGACTCGACATGAAGAAGACTTGAGACTCGACATGAAGAAGACTTGAGACTCGACATAAAGAAGACTTGAGGCTCGACTTGAGACTCGACTTGAGACTCGACATGAAGAAGACTTGAGACTCGACTTGAGAAGACGACTTGAGACTCGACATGAAGAAGACTTGAGACTCAACATGAAGAAGACTTGAGACACAACATGAAGAAGACTTGAGACACAACATGAAGAAGACTTGAGACTCGACATGAAGAAGACTTGAGACTCGACATGAAGAAGACTTGAGGCTCGACATAAAGAAGACTTGAGGCTCGACTTGAGACTCGACATAAAGACTTGAGACTCGACTTGAGACTCGACATGAAGAAGACTTGAGACTCGACATGAAGAAGACTTGAGACTCGACATGAAGAAGACTTGAGACTCGACATGAAGAAGACTTGAGACTCGACATGAAGAAGACTTGAGGCTCGACTTGAGACTCGACATAAAGACTTGAGACTCGACTTGAGACTCGACATGAAGAAGACTTGAGACTCGACTTGAGAAGACGACTTGAGACTCGACATGAAGAAGACTTGAGACACAACATGAAGAAGACTTGAGACTCGACATGAAGAAGACTTGAGACTCGACATGAAGAAGACTTGAGACTCGACATGAAGAAGACTTGAGACTCGACATGAAGAAGGCTTGAGACTCGACATGAAGAAGACTTGAGACTCGACATGAAGAAGACTTGAGACTCGACATGAAGAAGACTTGAGACTCGACTTGAG
>CM040793.1:2415193-2420193 GCA_022829025.1 Squalius cephalus
ACAATTAAAAATAGTTATGGCCGGTCAAGTTTCTCAGTGTAACGCATTCCTCAAGAGTTTGAATCCTGATTTGGCGTCTGTTCGCAGTGGTTCGACACGGACCAGGATGGGTTCCTGAGCGCAGACGACCTGTCCGGCCTGATGGGGGCGCTGGTGGGAATCCCGCAGTACGATATAGGAGAGATGTTCTCAGCGCTGACCACCAGGGGGCGACCGACTGAGGGTAAAAAAACCTTCGTTGTAAAATGGGACGGTCTAGCTTATAAACGAGTGTTTTTTTGTTGCGAGCGGCAGTTACGTTTGTGTTTAGTTATTACATTTCCTGACCGCAAAACAGGGTTTACAACCTGTCTAAATGTCTTCACCTTGGTCTATGATGTACATATCTATTCAATCACATCTTATCAATAATTTTATCCCTTAAAACTCATCTTTCATCAGCAAAATGTTTTTTCCTTCATGGCTTAAAATAGCTTGACTGTAACTCGACACCCTTGCCTCATTTAGTATGCGAGGTGCTATGAATATGCAAATGAGCCCCGCCTCCACTCACTCACTCAGCTCAGAGATCCACTGGTTGACGATCACACGTTGCTCTGATTGGTTACAAGGTAGTTTGTGACGTCAGAAACACCAGTGATTTCAAAGCGTGTTTTTGAGACTGTCTTTGGTTCACTGCAGTTTTAAGGAGGAAATACTCAGCAATGCTGTCGACTTATGAACTTACACATGCTTTGTCTTAAAGCACATTAATAACACCACATAGACACATAAACAACTCGAGTAAGCAGAAAGATGTGCCCAATACAGATGAAACCCAATACTTCTCTAATGCAGCCTAATGTTTATTCAGCTAAGATGATAACGGTGGTATTTTAATATCGAACGCTAACTGGTTTTGTATTCATCTCCTAAAGCTTCTCTGCAGGACTTATTGATGACGCATCCACTTTATCGGAAAGTCTTTACAGAGTATCTCCGTTCCAATGGGCTCGCTGACGGAAATCACAATGGCATTCCCAATGGGAAGCTCAACTGCAACAACGGGATTTATAACGGCTACGGATCGACCAATAGGAAGTCAGACTGAGGAGCGTCGCTCGGTCGGTAGCAATGTCGCAGTACTGGAACGAGCGTCCCACTGCATGTGCAATAACTGTGTGAGATATGAAGATGTGTGTGAAAGGGTTACGTTTACATGTGTGCGAGTGATTTCTGATTAATCTGTGCTGTTTTCATGTCTATCTGGGCGCTGGGATTGACACTGTGAGACTATAACACTAAATGAATGTGCCTTGGAACAAGTAGCTAATATATATTTTATAAATGATTATGCTTGAAGGATCTGTATGTGTATTTAAAAGTGTATATTTTTGTCATTTTAAACTGTAAATTGGAAAAACCAAACGCATTTGTACTGTCAAAGACTTCTGCTGATGTGTCATATAATTTTATACTTTATTATATTAAAATCTTAAATGAAGACGTGATGTTTCCTGTCTTTATTCAAACCTTCTTTGTCGTTTTGAACGAGTTTTGGTGGTTTGATCGTCGACTCTTCTACTCTTGTCCTGTTTTTCTAACCTTACACTGTGTGTATTTATAGTTTGTCTTTTTAAGTTTCTTACATTGGAAAAACCATCAGATTATTATTATTATTATTTGAATGTTTACTTTAATATATTAAAATTTGTAATATATTACAAATATATATTATATACAAATATATTACCTGTAGTCAATCATTTTATCCCTTAAAACTCATCTTTGATCACCATAAAAGACGAAAACTCCATGCCTTAAAATAGCTTGAATGTTACTCCACACCTTCGCCTAATTTATTATTCATGAATATGCAAATTAGCCCCGCCCCCACTCACGTCAGCTCAGATTCACCCGGCGGCCGACACACTGAGGTAAACGCTGCACAAAGTTATCGCTCTTTACAACTTCAGACACATAACGGTAATTAATATAGCCTTTTGCTTGACTATGTTATCAAACAATGTTATCAAACTGCTAATGTTACACAAACCATGTTCCTGTTCGCCATCTCAGACTCAGCTGCCTTTTAACAATCTCGAACAATCGTCAGAAACACACACTGTAGAAAGGCATATAGTTCATCATAACATCGTAATATCCATCATACACCCTCTATATTGATGAATCTACCCGATTTTTCATATCAACATAAAAATATACCGGGATAACCAGGAATCTCTGGAAACTCCCCTACTAGAATGCCGTTAATGATATGCTGAAGCCCGCCGGTACGTTGATCTGATTGGTTACAAGGTAGTTTGTGACGTCAGAAACACCAGCGATTTCAAAGCGTGTTTTTGAGACTGTCTTTGGTTCACTGCAGTTTTAAGGAGGAAATACTCAGCAATGCTGTCGACTTATGAATTTACACATGGTTTGTCTTAAAGCACATTAAAAACACCACATAGACACATAAACAACATTAAAAGCTGGATTTTCACCACAGGGGGAGGAGTTTAAATAAAGATGTGATGTTCCCTGTGGTTCATTTATATGTTTATTATGCCTTAAGTGGGTTTTTCGTTACATTCCTCCACCTTGAACCTTCTCAAGCGTCTTCGTTCGGGATATGAGTGGGTTTTGGTCTCGTCTCGTGCGATCGGAAAACCATCTCCGTTCTCTCCGATGGCCCATTTTTGCCGCTCTTTTCCATCGCTTCTTTCTGCTTGCGGCGTTCGTCGACTCTCTACACGAGATCTGAGATCCGTACGTTGCCATAATTGCTCTTTTTCTGTGATTGTTTTGAATACATCAGTTTCTTTCGCTCCATGTTTGGTTGCTGATCTTCGTTGACCGTCCTGAGTCTTTCTATTCCTTTGGTTTTCAGCTGTGTTCGGCCTTTTACCGTCGGTCGTTCTCTCGTCGAGCGCCGTGATCTTTTCCTGCTTCCGTCTTCTACGTCGTCTCTTCTGTTTTTTGTTCCGTTTTACGTTCTTTTCCTCGGACGTCTCCTTTACGTTTTTCTGTGTCGTCACTGTATTATTTATCGTTCCCTGCTGAGAATCGTTGGGAATGTCCGTATCCATGTTTCTCTTTTCCATTGTGCTTCCAGTTGTCTCTGTTTTTTGTCTGGCCACCAAGTCTTCCTCTCCATCATGCTCAACGCCACCATTCGCAGGGGTTTTTGAATGTTTTATGGACTGCGCAAATGATGCATGATGGGATTTGTAGTTTTGAAGACTGAAGCACTCGGATTGGACGGTGGTTTCAAGTTCAGCGGGGTCGTACAAAGTCTCGCTTTTTCCTCCTGAAGAGTTTCCAGATGGACCAAAGTCTTGGAAAGCCGAATGAATCGTTTCTTGGACCTGGACGCTTTGGGAACTTAATGTTTGAGATGCGTTCTGGCCACCATTTTCCATCCCAGTTGGTGTGGAAATCCGAAATGATTTCTGCGTCATGTGATCTTGAAGATTTGAGCCATTATACTGGCTGAAATCACGTTGTGGAGTCCAATGGGAGCATCCGGCGACTGGCTTGGGAATGCCGCTGGAAAGCAAATCCTGGGAATTTTCCTTAAGGACATCAGTGACGTTGTGATCTTCGGAGAGAAGAGAGGTGATGTAGTCCATGTCGAAACAAGCCTGAAAGAGAGAAAACACACTTTAAAATGAGAACGCCGACTCTTATAGATTAAGATAGATAGTTTTGATCAGTGTTGGGGGAAACTCATTACAAGTAACTTGAGTCACGTAATCAGATTACTTTTTCAAGTAACTAGTAAAGTAACGCATTACTTTTAAAATTTACAACAAAACATCTGAGTTACTTTTTCAAATAAGTAATGCAAGTTACTTTGTTTTCCCATTTATTGACTGACAGCTCTCCTGTCCTCATGTTGAGACAAATCGAAGTGCAGAGGCGTTGTGTGTGTGAGAGAGTGTGTGTGTGTGTGTGTGTGTGTGTGTGTGTGAACATGATGGTTATTGTAGTTCTAGACTAAATGTGAGCATTTACTCATCTCACTCACACATAAAGATTCAATATTCCTCACAATGAATAAAATCAGTGAAATGCAGAATCAGAATACTTATGCAAACCTCCAATAACTAAATATGTTAAATTAAACATACATTTTTATGAATTTAATCTCACTTTATTGACCAATGTGCTTTCTTCTGACCTTCGATGATTCATCTAAACCATAAGCAAAAAATGACTATAGATTTAGAAGTGATAAAGTTTCTTCTCCTGCATCTCTTCTTCTGTTATCCAGAATAACAGCTGAAGGTTTGTTTGAGCGGCGCCCTCTACTGTACAGGAGTGAATCTGCATTTCCATCAGCCTGAGGATTATTATTTCACTTTTGGTGTGAAAGGGTCTTTACATTTGCCCAAAAATATTACTTTTTTGTTATAAAAAAACAAGCCCAGCCCAGGTGGAAAAAAAGTAATTAAAGTTAACACATTAATTTTCTAAAAAAGTAACTAAGTAACGCAATTAGTGACTATTTCAGTGAGTAACGCAATACTGTGATGCATTACCTTTCAAAGTAACTATCCCCAACACTGGTTTAGATCATTTAGAGAGGCTTTAGAATGTGAATTCATAGGGTTTGATTGACCTCGTTGGTAAATTCGCAGTGGTTTAACAGCTGGTTGAAGTACTGCGCGCACACGTCCTCCTCGTCGGCTGCGGTGACCTCTGACCCATCGCTAACCTTTGACCCCAGAGCGTCCATGATCTGTGAGTATTCTGCCAGCGCGCTCTCGGCGAGATCTTCAGCCGGCCGCGCCTTTTTAGATCGTTTTCTTGTTTTCTTCACGTTACCTGCACAAGTGACGAGGTTCATTGTTTACTATTTAACTCAGTCATAGATGAAGTTTAGGTTATAATGTTTTATCAGTCAGCATAAATAAAACATGAATTGTGAGCCAATATAATAAATCCTGACCTTTGGGAATCGACTGATCCTCATCGGCTCTGTTGGTGCTCTTGTTCTGTTCTTCCAACTCAAT
>CM040793.1:2425193-2430193 GCA_022829025.1 Squalius cephalus
TATTTACATCATTAAAGTTTACGAAAACTCGTTTTCCCTCCTTTGCGGCTGTCAAACATTCTCCATTCAGTATTCAAACAGCGCGCGCGCCTCGTCCGGTTACAGCATACATGCACGGTAAAACTCTCTCCAATATGATATTCACATTATAATGCTTGATCTGTAGAGAAAAGGCTGTGTATTTGCATAAAATGACTTTATTTTGTTGGAGTTTGTTGCTGTTTTTAAACGACTCGCGCTACCGTGTGCCTGTTAGATCACACACATCACAAGGACTCGGTATCACACGCACAATAACTGGAATTTAAAACTGTGAAGAAACAAATTATCAATAAACTGTTGGACAGATAGACACTAGGATTTGTGCGCTCGACATTTCTTCGCTTTGTGCCGTGAACTTATAAATGCGCACTTGTGCAGCGCTGCACACTGTGACTCCATGTTGCTTTGAGCACATCATTCTGCGCCCCCGATGCGCATACGCGCTTTGTGCGCTCTGTTTTGAAGCGTTTAATATTTTCATGGTTTTGCGCACTGAAAGATTATTAAAAGCCTATATTTTTGTATACCTAGTCTGCACAATACATTTAAAATAAGCATAATTTAATTGTATGTTATTTCTGTGTAGTGTAGTGTAGGCTATATAAATATACACACTTCTGAATTCTTGACATTCATATATAAATATAAAATTGTGAAATGTATGATTGCCTGATTGAATTTCAGTATATTTTCCTGCTTTTTTGTCCTTCGCCAATCACATGCCTGATTACTACACCTGCTGTTAATATTTACATAGGTCAGGTAAAAAAAATTGCCCATAGGTTGTTTCAAAAGTTTTTCATTTGATGAGAATTTGATTAGACCAAAATAAACAAGTTTTATGCATTTTGTTTGTGATTTGTGTCATGTATGACTATTGTGCATCTGACATAATACTATTATTGTAAATGTGATGTCCTAATTATAAAATATAAAAATCGCAAATTTTTTCGCAAATTTCTGGAAATTACCACCACAAAATCAGTCATTTTGATCGCAAAAATCACACAAAAAAATCGCGAAATCCTGGAGGGACTGGTTAATGTGTACAATAGTTTTATTTTTAATATTGCAAGTGGTAGACATTAATCTACCCCAAAACAACAACAAAACAGTTGGCACAAAAAAAGGCATATCAATTACATCCAGAATTTACCAAATTACCAACTTTACCTGAAACTGAAGTAGCCTCAGAGGATCTGATAACATAAGAGAAAGTACTCGAGGACTTTGAAGGTTAAATAGCTGGTTAACTTGAACAGTTGCTCACTGCTGAAATGCAGATTTAAACTGCACACTTTTAAAAACAAACACAAATCAGCATGTCTGTGTTCCAAACAATAAAATCGCATGTCATTAACTGTAATATGATTAAGTCACATTTATTTACATTAATAATTATTTTTGTTATGTCTGCCGTTATAATCTACAGCAGGCGGGATGTTTTCTTTACACACGTGACCTTTTTAAAAACTCAATTTCCCATCCTGCTTTGCGCCGCGGCTCGTCCCGCACACATCCGGTTTGTTTCGGGATCAGTCGCACACGTGGTGTTTTGAGCAGCTCTGCCGATTATAAACCTGGTTTCTGCTCGGATATTTTCGAAATAAGCCCACAGACATTGTAACTCGCTGTGTGACTGTCGAGAGTTCATCATGTTCCTGCAGTTTTATCTGAACGAGAAAGGCGACAGGGTTTACACTCTGAAGGTGAGTCCTGATACAACGGCGTTTATTCTGCTGTAATGGCGGCATATTTGGGCATAAAACGTGTATGGAATATAGTTCAGATGTATGCAGACTTGAGGCATGTTTTTAATATATTATTTTTCTTCTGTGTAGAAACTGGACCCGAGCGACCAGCCCACCAGCTCCGCGCACCCGGCCCGCTTCTCGCCGGACGACAAGTTCTCCCGACACCGCGTGACCATCAAGAAACGCTTCGGGCTCTTGCTAACGCAGCAACCGCGACCCGTGCTCTGATCGCAACCATGAACTTTTACACCATATATATCTTCTTTTTTTTTTTTTTTAACTGAACAATGTCATGTTTATTTTCTAAAGGCATATTTGTTTGTGTGTGTGTGTATTCAACGATCCTCATGTGAAATAAAATAAAATGCGAGATTTGTGTAATTGTGTGTCATTTTTATTTGCAAGCAATTGCTAATATGGGTATTTAAATGATAAAAAAAAAAGTCTAATTGTAGTTTTTTTCGTGATGTAAATAGCACGCGGAGAACTACATTTCCCTACAGCGCATCCTACGCATGTACGTCATGACGCAGGGACCGTTGCTCTCGTGAGCGCGCTTACGCCCGTCGTTCAGTCAAACGTGCTGATTTGATGATCCTCCTGAAACCGGGGCGATACACACACTGGACTTTACCCGAGCACCGGCTCCGGTGGACCCGTGACAGCAGTCCGGGGGTAAGTGAGTGAAATTAATCGATCGTGTTGATCAGAAGTGAATAATAATAACACTGCGACTGTTCGTGCGGGTTTGCTTTTAAACATCATGAAAGCGTCTCGCGCGCGCCTGTGCTGATGCTTTATTATTAGTTATATAAAGAGTTTTTTAGTGATATTTATAAGGACGTCTATCTAATTTGAGCCGCTGTCAGGTGTGTGTCTGCGATCGGATTATAATTGGCTTAATGGAGGCGCTCAGGTGCAGGTTTGTCGCAGGAACCAACGGCAAGATTGTGTCGCAAAACCCAGCGAGTTCCCTATGTAGACAGCACTGGACCATACTAGCCGAACCCAGTGAGTTCCCTATGTAGACAGCACTGGACCATACTAGCTGATCCCAGTGAGTTCCCTATGTAGACAGCACTGGACCATACTAGCCGATCCCAGTGAGTTCCCTATGTAGACAGCACTGGACCATACTAGCCGAACCCAGTGAGTTCGCTATATAGACAGCACTCTGGACCATACTAGCCGAACCCAGTGAGTTCCCTATATAGACAGCACTCTGGACCATACTAGCCGAACCCAGTGAGTTCCCTATGTAGACAGCACTGGACCATACTAGCCGAACCCAGTGAGTTCCCTATGTAGACAGCACTGGACCATACTAGCCGAACCCAGTGAGTTCGCTATATAGACAGCACTGGACCATACTAGCCGAACCCAGTGAGTTCCCTATACAGACAGCACTCTGGACCATACTAGCCGAACCCAGTGAGTTCGCTATATAGACAGCACTGGACCATACTAGCCGAACCCAGTGAGTTCCCTATACAGACAGCACTCTGGACCATACTAGCCGAACCCATTGAGCTGTCAGGCCAACGGTGTGTTTAGGCATCATGTTTTCAGAAACGTGCTCTGGTGTTACTTTGGTGTTACTGTGGTGTTAGTGTTACTGTGGTGTTAGTGTTACTGTGGTGTTACTGTGGTGTTAGTGTTACTGTGGTGTTAGTGTTACTGTGGTGTTACCGTGGTTACTGTGGTGTTAGTGTGGTTACTGTGGTGTTAGTGTTACTGTGGTGTTAGTGTTACTGTTACTGTGGTGTTATTCTGGTGTTACTGTAGTGTTAGTGTTACTGTGGTGTTATTCTGGTGTTACTGTGGTGTTATTCTGGTGTTACTGTAGTGTTAGTGTTACTGTGGTGTTATTCTGGTGTTACTGTGGTGTTACTGTTACTGTGGTGTTACTGTTACTGTGGTGTTATTCTGGTGTTACTGTGGTGTTACTGTTACTGTGGTGTTACTGTTACTGTGGTGTTAGTGTGGTGTTAGTGTTACTGTGGTGTTAGTGTTACTGTGGTGTTACCTTGGTTACTGTGGTGTTACTGTGGTTACTGTGGTGTTAGTGTTACTGTGGTGTTAGTGTTACTGTGGTGTTAGTGTTACTGTGGTGTTACTGTGGTGTTAGTGTTACTGTGGTGTTACTGTGGTGTTAGTGTTACTGTGGTGTTACTGTGGTGTTAGTGTTACTGTTGTGTTACTGTAGTGTTACTGTGGTGTTAGTGTTAGTGTGGTGTTACTGTGGTGTTAGTGTTACTGTGGTGTTACTGTAGTGTTACTGTGGTGTTAGTGTTACTATGGTGTTACTGTGGTGTTAGTGTTACTGTGGTGTTACTGGTATCACTGTGGTGTTACTGTGGTGTTACTGTGGTGTTGGTGTTACTGTGGTGTTACTGTGGTGTTATTCTGGTGTTACTGTGGTTACTGTGGTGTTAATGTGGTGTTAGACTGGTGTTACTGTGGTGTTGGTGTTACTGTGGTTACTGTGGTGTTAGTGTGGTGTTAGTGTTACTGTGGTGTTACCGTGGTTACTGTGGTGTTACTGTGGTTACTGTGGTGTTAGTGTTACTGTGGTGTTACCGTGGTTACTGTGGTGTTAGTGTTACTGTGGTGGTGTTAGTGTTACTGTGGTATTAGTGTTACTGTGGTGTTACCGTGGTTACTGTGGTGTTACTGTGGTTACCGTGGTGTTACTGTGGTTACTGTGGTGTTAGTGTTACTGTGGTGTTAGTGTTACTGTGGTGTTACTGTGGTGTTAGTGTTACTGTGGTGTTAGTGTTACTGTGGTGTTACCGTGGTTACTGTGGTGTTAGTGTGGTTACTGTGGTGTTAGTGTTACTGTGGTGTTAGTGTTACTGTTACTGTGGTGTTATTCTGGTGTTACTGTAGTGTTAGTGTTACTGTGGTGTTATTCTGGTGTTACTGTGGTGTTATTCTGGTGTTACTGTAGTGTTAGTGTTACTGTGGTGTTATTCTGGTGTTACTGTGGTGTTACTGTTACTGTGGTGTTATTCTGGTGTTACTGTAGTGTTAGTGTTACTGTGGTGTTATTCTGGTGTTACTGTGGTGTTATTCTGGTGTTACTGTAGTGTTAGTGTTACTGTGGTGTTATTCTGGTGTTACTGTGGTGTTACTGTTACTGTGGTGTTACTGTTACTGTGGTGTTAGTGTTACTGTGGTGTTATTCTGGTGTTACTGTGGTGT
>CM040793.1:2435193-2455193 GCA_022829025.1 Squalius cephalus
AAGTTCCTGATCTTATAATCCAGGGAACTTACCAAAATCACTCAAAGAACCCCTCTTAATGACACCCTCCTCATTTTTCCCTTTCCACAAATAATACATATATATATATATATATATACAAATTTTTTTTTTTTTTTTTTTTTTTTTTTTTTTTTTTTTTTTTTTTTTTTTTTTTTTAACCTTTAGCTTTGCACAATGTCTATGTATAAGTGTCTGATGAAGGCACGACCAATGGAAGAGCAGCAGCTTAGTCCAATGTCCAAGTCAATCACATCCCTATGGCAGATGTGTGATGTACTGCCCGGGTTAGCGAGGTATGGGATGTGCATGCTCTAACTTCTTCATGTATGTGCAATGTGATGGGCATGGTGGCAGCGCTAGGCTTGCACCAACCAACCAACAAGGGTAAGGGCGGTGACAAGGTGAAAGAGGTTTGGACAGTAAATGAGATGAGTTTAGGCCAGGGGGTAGGGCGGTGTGCAGAATGAGAGGGGTTCAGGAAGAGGCGGGTGTCAAGGTGGCTGGAGTGGATGAGTTTCATCCACCGGGAGAAGGACCACTAGTCTTCTTACGTCTCTTCTAATAACTGTCATAGGCAGTAAAGAACTCCTCTTCTTCCGACCACCCACCAAGGAAACAGGAAGGCCAGCACATGTTGTGATATCAGCATCCCTAACAATTCCTTTACTGTCAGGATACACTGTCAGAATTCGGCCCAGACGAAACTGACCTCTCAAAGCATTTGGGTCAGCAATCCAGACGAGGTCACCGACTTTGACGTTCCTCTCTGTCCGGTGCCACTTATGTCGAATGAATAGATTTGGGCCAGCTAGTTCCCTCCACTTTGCCCAAAACCGATCAACCCCGATTTGAATAGCCCTTAGACGACGCCAGGGATGTGTCTCTAGGTTAAGCCCGCTGGTGTCTCCTCCAAGCGATGCTCGACCCAGTATGAGGGAGTTGGGTGTTAAGTACTCGACCGAATCCTCCTGTTCTTGAGCTCTGGCATCGATTGGGCGTTCGTTTGTCAGGTTGGCTGCCTGATAGAACAGAGTTTGGAGCTCCCCCCATGTGAGAGAACCTGTAGCTCCTCCGAGGCTCATGAGCGCCCTCTTCAAAAGCTTCACAGCAACCTCCGCAGCTCCATTTCTGTGGGGTGCATCTGCTGGGTGAAAACCCCACTTCCACTCAGTCCCGTTCTTAGCGGCTACATCTTCTATGGATGCAGCCTGCAGGTAAGCCAGATGTTTATGCAGCTCATACAGAGCCGACTTAGCACCAACAAAGTTGGTGCCTCTATCGGACCATAGTTTCCTTGGATGCCCCCTCAGAGCAACAAAACGGGAGTATGCTTGAAGGAAGCTTTCTGCAGACTGGTCATCGGTGAGGTCTGCATGGACAGCTCTCGAGGACATACAACTGAAAACAATGCCCCAGACCTTCTTACTTGTCCTTCTTTTAACAGCGTCCTTCACCTCAAATGGGCCAAAAAGGTCGAGGGTTGTATACTCGAATGGGCTTGCTCTTTTGGTACGCTCTTGAGGGAGATCACTCATTACTTGCTGGCACATTTTGGCTCTTTGCTTTCTACAGGTGATACAGTTGTTCAGCACCTTTTTAACGGTTCTTCGTCCCTGTATGATCCAGGCTTTCCTTCTTGTCCGTAGAAGGGTAGAGGCAACACCTTCATGGTTTTCTTCATGTGCCTCCCTGGCCAATAAAGTTGCGAGCCACGACTGGCATGGGATTAGCGGCACAGCCACTCTATCCTCATTCCAGCGTTGGATTCTCCCTCCGCAGAGCAAAAGCCCTGTCTTTTCCTCTTTCTGAACAACCAAGCGATCCAGGGTTGTGTCCCGGAACTCGACACCATCTTGAGCTGTGAGAGCTAGATCTTTGAAAGCTGTTGCTCTCTCTTCCACAGACAGGTATGGTCTTACCTCCCACTTTGACCGAACTGGGGCCTGGCTGTTCCCCAACCAGATTTCTACTGCTTGTCTCATCCACGCGATGGTCCCGCATAACCGTGCCAGTGAACTAAACCTTCGGGGTTCTACAAGGTGCACAAGTGCAATACTGGTTGGGCCAGACCATTTTCTGGGCTGGGCTCCTGCTGTGACCAGTGCCGTGAATGCCTTCCTGTGAAGTCCCCCGATCTCTTCAGCAACAGAGGGGTTGATCTCTCTGGCAGTTTTCACAGGCCAATCCGATTCAGGCAACTTCAAAAATTCTGGGCCTTCCTGCCAGACTGATCCTTCAGCAAGCATCTCAGGTGATG
Organism: Squalius cephalus; assembly: GCA_022829025.1. NCBI lineage: Eukaryota > Metazoa > Chordata > Actinopteri > Cypriniformes > Leuciscidae > Squalius > Squalius cephalus. The sequence goes on from CM040793.1 coordinate 2,437,472, forward strand.
CTCCCCTTGTGATGAGATCGGCGACGTTGTGTCTTCCTTCGACCCACCTCCAGCTATCCACTGATCCGGCCTTTTGGATTTCGCCAATCCGGTTTGCAAAAAATGTCTGATAGCCATAGCTATCCTTCTGGATGGCTCCTAGGATTGTCTGACTATCGACAAAATGAGTCCACTGACTGATCTTGATATAGCAGTGCTTCTCAAAGTATGTCTTTAGGCGGGATGCAAAGACAGCCCCGCACAACTCAGCTTTAATGACATCACCTTTCTGGTCTAGAGGGGTGAGCTTGGCCTTTGATTCAACCAGCTTCAATACTACTCCATCTTCTGTCTCCCACCGTAGGTAAAGAACGGCTCCGTAGGAAGCTTCACTGCCATCAGAAAACGTAATTCCCATCGGGTGACCTATGGCTCTAAGGGGTGTGAGACTCCTGTCAAATCTGAGTTGGCCAAGCCTCACATATTGCTCAAAGAGTTTTATTGCAGCCTCTCGAAGACGCGGTGAAAGAGGATCGTCCCAGGTGTCCTTGGAGGAATGATCCCTTCCTGCTTCCTGAAAGGACTCTCTTATGAGCATTGCTCCTCGTTGCTTGGCAGGTGAGGCCAGGCCAATGGGGTCATAGAACCCTGCGATCTGACTCAGCAGCATGCGTCGGGTGAGAGGGTCGGGAGTGCTGCCTCTGATCTCATCCTCTCGTAGATCCAAACCTGTCCTCATCTTTCCTCGCCTCCTTGAGAAGTTCACCGACGTCAGCACACGGAGTTTGTCAGATTCGGGTTCATATCCCAATCCCAATGCCTTATTCTCCTCGTCCCGCATCTGGTTGGGGAGTATCAGGGTCTTGGGTTCTGTTGACCTGACGTTGCTGGGGTCAGTGGGTTTTCCACTCCTCCCACTTTGGCCTGTCAGGATCCAGGGCTTGAGAGAGAAGCCACCTGCTTTTAGGATCTCTTCTACTCCTTCGGTCATCCTGATCAGAGTTTGGAGATCATCATGCGATGTCAAGATGTCGTCCACATAGCAATCCTCTGTCAGGATCCGGCGCTCTTCAACCATGGATGTAAACTGAGGCAGGTTTGCCGTCTCTCTCATGGCAACCTGAGCGATGCATCCGGCAGGCTTATCGCCGATGTTGACCCTGACGACAGCAAACACACTGATTTCATCTTCGGGGTTATCCCTCCAAAGGAATCGATGGAGGTGAACCTCCTCGTCCTTCAGCCATACTGAGTTATACATTTTTTTAACATCGCCAAGGGCTGCATACAATCTGCTTCTGAATCTCAGCAAAACACCTCGGATTGGGTTGAGGACATCAGGGCCTTTGTGCAGAAGGTTGTTCAGGCTCAACCCTTTAAACTCCTGGCTACTGTTCCAGACTATCCTCACTGGCGTTGAGCTAGAATGAGGATTTGGGGCAACCAAATGGCTGATGTACCAGATTGGGCCGTTCCAGCCCTTGATCTTTTCCTCCGTGAACTCGATGGCTGCTCCTCTTGATACCATCTCGCGGATCTGCTCTCCATATGCCGCTTTCCACACAGGTTCTCTAGCCAGCCGAGCCTCGGTATTCAGGAAGGTTGCTTCCACTGCTCTGCGGTTATCTGGTAAAACCGCTGGGCTTACTTTCCATGGGTAAGCCGCATCCCAGTGTGGGGCGTCGCTGTGTTTGTCCGCTAGCACATAAAAGAGGCAGTCCTTTATCTTTTCTAAGTCCCTTTCTTCTCCAAGAGTCATCTCTTTGCCTCCCGGAGGGCACTTGCTGCACTTGCAGCTCCCGCATTTCGGGTCACACGCTGCTCCAATACTATCCCACTTGAACCACTCAAACACCTCCTTATTTGTAGCAGTGGTGCTGCTGAGGGTCACTTCTTCCATCCTCGTTGGGTTCTCACTCAGGTCTTTGGTGTCTACAACAACCTCCTTATACACCCTTGAGGATGTTCTCATAGACCTTGCAAAATGAGTTTCAGACTGGTGCAGCGTTAGGTCAACTACCTCGAAGAGGTCAGGATGAGTACCACCAACAGTTTTGCCCAATGGGCCGTCCCAGAGGACTAGATCTCCCTCCAACTTGAACGGCTGTGGAACTAGACGACCTTCCCTGTGGCTGATCAGAAGATCGATGTTCTCAGGGCGGACCAGCTCTTCAATAGCGACGTCAGGAAAGATCTTTTGCAGTTGTTGCGGAGTGACAAGCTGACTTATCTCCGCAATACTCTCCAGGCCGTAGCAGAGCAGTTTGTGTTCCATTACCGTCCCCTTGGTGGTCTTCACTCTTAGTCGCAGGGAGTACCTCTTGGTTGTGACTGTTGTTCTCATCCCTCCTATTCCATGGACAATTAACTTGATGCACTCACCAATCAGTCCAAGGCGCTGGGCAGCGTTGTTTGTTATGTAGTTGGTGTCAGAGGCAAGATCAATAAGCGTGCCTATCAGCTGGCCTGAGTTAGTTGTCACTTCCAGTAACATCATTATAACTGGGTACTCTTTCAGTCCACCTCCAGAAGTGCAGATCGTGGTTGAGGCTTTGTTGGAAAATGCCTTCCTAAATTCTGCTCTTAATTCCGGAGTGACTTTCGCCAGGAGCTCTTCTTGCTTGCTGGTCAGTCCGAGGCCTTTCCTCTCCACCCTTTTGGTACCTTGCACCTCTCTGCCAGCGTCTTTCTCTTGAGCGATGGACTTGGGGCAGAGCAGATAGTGGTGAGGCTCTTCTTTGCGGCAGTCCATTTTACTGCAGAGGAATTTCGGGTTGCAACGGCCATCCTTTAGGTGGAGACACAGACAACGATTGCAAATCCCATGGGTATTTAGATGGGTCTTTCTCCTCTGGAGATCCATCTCCCTGAAGGCTTTGCAAGCAAATAGCCTGCCAGCGTGAGTCTCATCAGCACAGGCAGTGCACGAGCCCAAGCGTAGCTTCGACTGAGTCTCTCTACGGCCTGAGGTAGCTTTGGAGAATGCTTTCTTGACTCCTCTTTCTGGTTTGTCTGCCAGGCCTTTCACTGAGGAGCTTCCCTCTCTAGGGCTTACCTCCAGCTGATCCAGCTCCTCCAGGATTGCCTCCTGCTTCTTCAGGAAGCGCAGTAAGCAGTCAAAATGATTATGTGGAGCAAAACCATTCACAGCCTCAGTCTTGTGTGCAATCCATTTCTCCTTCAGAGAGCTTGGTAGCTTGCTTTCAAGGGACTGCGCTACCCAACGGTTCTTTATAACATCTTCTTCTCCCAGAATCACAAGGTTACTAAGGGCCCGCTCCACTGCTTGGATCAGCTCAATTGCTTTCCTAGGGTTGTCACCCTTTACGGGGGGTAGGCCCTGAACCTCCTCGGATATCTTCAGGACGATTTTCGCCTTGTTCCCGAAACGGTTATCGAGGCGCCTGAACATTTCATCCGCAGACGCACAGCTAGATAGAACCAAGTCTTTCTTAACCCTATCGCCGAGACTTGCCAGGAGGTGGAACCTTGTAACACCAGCCGTTCTCTGTGGGTTTCCCAGCTGTTCCAGCTCTTCCCACTCAGCCTTCCACCGATAGTAGTCGGTCATGTCACCCGAGAACGTGGGCAGGCGTGTTCTTTCCAGACTGATCTGTGGTCTGAAGCCATACGCTCCGGGATGCAGGCCAGGGATGCTTTGTGGTGGTGCATATGGAAACGCAACTGCTCCAGTACTGGATGCAGGTGTTACACTGGAGATTTGCGGCTGCGTGCCAGCTCTAGTAGGCCCCTCGTCGGACTCGCTATGCTCTTCGTTAGCACCTGCTTCTTCAACCTCTTCTCCTCCGTCAACCTCTTCTGTCCGCTTCAACTTTTTCCAGCTCCGCACCCAGTCATGCAGTCTGTTGACCAGCTTGTATAGCTGCTGCTTATACACTGTTGGCTTGGCTCCAGGGACAAGACCTTCCCATTCAAGCACCTTCTGCTCAAGCATTTTGATTCTCTCCACCAGGCCCTCTCTCAGGATTTGAAAGTCTTCATCTGCCAACTCCTTCAGATCAGTGTTCTCCACTTCAGCACATTTCTCCTCTGCACCGTCGGCGTACAATTTAAGGTCAACATAGGCGAATTTGGACCATAACGTCTCTTTAGCGAGCCGGAGCGTTTCTGTATAGGTCGCAAGGCACGTCGCCATTTTCTCCTCTACATGAGCCGCTTCTTTTTCTGCTTTTTCTTCCTCACTTTCCACTTCTCCTAGAGCATCAACATATTCGAGTCCAGTGTCGTGCAGCTTTCCAAAGTCCACACCAAGTGCTCTGATCTCGTCGATGAGCACCTTTTTTTCTAGGAGGTCTACAGTGAGGAACAGCTTTTTGGCTCTCTTGCTGAAAGAGCTCTGTGCTGTCGAGCGCTTTCCTTTTAGGGCCACTAATTCTGCCAAATCCATCTTCCTTTCTCTGCACTGACCAAGGCGCTGTTGACAGAGGGGTCTATTCGGCCTATTCCTCTTCCCTTGGTGCTCCTTCACTGGTCAATGCTGATAGGGCAGTGGCAGACTTGGCTTAACGTGCTTGGGCCGTTGGTTTATTACTGTTCCGTTTTATTCCCACGGAAAGGGCAACCCAGTGTACAAAGAGGATATTACTCGGTATTCCACATTTGTTTGTTTATTTATTTTTTGGTTCACAAAGGATAACCAGGTAATAAACCTGAAATAACAAGAAATGCAACGTTTCAATTTCCATGTGCTACAACCAGACCTAGTTCTTTACCTCAACAGCCCAATAACAATAAGCAACAATAAATAACATGAATCAAAATACATATAAATAACATTAATATACTATAATAATAATAATAATAAGTTTCATAATTTAAACACACAATTCACACTTCAAACATTATGCATTTACTTCAGGAACTATAACATTTCTTCATGTTCAACATTTACTATACTCAAGTCCTACCACAACTCTATGCAAAATGCATGCATCTTTTCTGTAAGTAGGAAACTACAGCTCCCAAAATGCCCCACGGCAAACCAGGAAATCCGCGATTCCCACTTCATCAAACATTTTAAAACTAAATAAAGTAAATGCAAATGAACACGTATAGTATAGTAATGTTATGAACCTAAATGTTAATTCCACAGCTTCGCTACCTCGTCAATTTATACGGCGCATAGCGTTATCTCTATCAGTAAAATAATCTGCTTTGAACTACCGGAGAATAGCGTTATCTTCAACGTGCAACGGACATAAACACAATACAACAACATAGCATGACGACCGCAGACAACATAAAACATGCATCATTTAAATAGACAAGAAAACATTTGAAATTAAGAGAGCTTACCAAGTGGCTGCACACCGGGTTGAAAGTCATTACAAACTGAATGAATCTCACGCTTCCTTTTCACGTAGTAAACACCGGTCACATGAGCTCACAGCGCACTCCTCTCTTAAAGAGGCACTACACTATTTGGCTGCTAAAGTGTAACTTGCAACATTGGTAGCTCTAATTTAAAGCAAATTATTTTACATTAACATTTAATCAAACATTTAAATGGCAAAACTTCACATATGACAAACTCCACAGAAAACACAACAATGTATATACTACTGTAGTATTAATATTTATAGTAGCAAATTAATAGTCTGAATTAGCATTTTAAATTATACGTAATGTTCGTAAAATGTTTATATACTTTTTTTTATCTAATTATCTTTTAGATTCTAATATTAATATTTAATTTAATTTCAGCTTTGTTTTGATTGCCAGCAACTCTTTTGAATGGCTTTAGTTTCAGTGAACAATAACAGCACTGGATCTTTATCGTTTATCGTGTCAGATTTGCATGTTATGTCTCCTTCATCTCTTTGAGTGAGCGATGAGGGTGTGACTCTTCTTCTTCTGAAACAGGAAGTTCTGTGTGTGTGTGTGTGTGTGTTAAGCTGCAGTGATGACTGTGCAGGTGTTGAGCTCAAATACACACAATTATTCATGTTGCTTTAAAGCTTCACATGTGGACAACACACACACACCTCAGTGAAGAATGCAGTGAAACAAAGGCAGAGGTGTGTGTGTGTGTGTGTGTGTGTGTGTGTGTGTGTGTGTGTGTGTGTGTGCGTGTGTGTGTGTGTGTGTGTGTGTGCGTGTGTGTGTGTGTGCGTGTGCGTGTGTGTGCGTGTGTGTGTTGGGGAAGTGAGAGTGTATGTGCTGACGGTTTGCTGATGTCGACACACACACACACACACACGTCATGTGGTCCTGCACTGATTATAAGGAGAAATGCTTCCAGTTTCATGGACTTTCTGAAAGTTTTGTTCGGTCTAATCCTCGTATCTGCAAACAGTGAAAGTAACGGTTGTGTCCAGACAGGTTTCCCAAGCACTCATATTAACCCTTAAACCGCTGATGACTCTCTCTCACTCTGTGTGTGTGTGTGTCAGGTGACGGAGTGAAGCTGTCCAGCGTTTACATCAATAACTCTCACGCCGTCGATGACGATGATTTCTACGACAGGAATCTGGCTCTGTTTGAGGTTTGCTCTCTGAGTCATCTCTGTGTCTCAGTCTAAACCCTTTACCCTATCTGATCAATGTCTCTCTCTCTCTCCCTCTCTCCCTCTCTCTCTCTCTCTCTCTCTCTCTCTCTCTCTCTCTCTCTCTCCCTCTCTCTCTCTCTCTCTCTCTGCAGGAGGAGATGGACACTCGGCCCAAGGTGTCGTCTCTGCTCAGTCGTCTGGCGAACTACACGAACCTCACACAAGGCGCCCGAGAGCACGAGGAGGCCGAGAGCATCGGAGAGAAGCGCAAGCCACGCAAGGTGACGCTCTACACACACACACACACACACACACACACACACACACACACACACACACTCTCTTCATCTCATGATGACGTCCACGCCTGTAACGGTGAGATCTTTGATGGCTGAACAGGCTTTCGGACTGACAGACTGTCCTAGTGTTCAGACTCTGTATGAGCAATGCACATTAAATGAGGAGCAGGTTCAAAAACTCTTCTGTACCGCTATCAGTTACACTCTTGAACATGAATTAGTGAAGTCTGTGAAAGCCTATATATTTACTCCAGAAACTAACTCTGCGAACACGTGAAACAGAGATAGATGAAGCTCTTAAAGGGTTCGTTCACCCAGAAATGAACATTCTGTCAGTAATTACTCTCCCTCATGTTGTTCCAACCCCGTCAGACCTTCGTTCATCTCCAGAACACAGTTGAAGATATTTCTGATTAAATCTGAGCGCTGATCACTCCTCCATAGGCTTCTAAGGGATTGAAACTTGCTGGCCCAGAAAATGTATTAAAGAGATCGTATGTCCAAGTGACTCCAGTGGCTCAATCTTAAGTTTATAAAGCGACGAGAATACTTTTTGTGCGCAAAAATAAACAAAAATAACAACTTTATTCCACTATTCATTTCCTTCTCTCTGGGCCTCGAGTGAGTTCACGTAGTGTTTTAGCGCTGCGAGTCTGTGTTGTACGTCACACACTCACTGAATCTCCCATGATTCCTGCAGTCTCCTCAGATGGGCACCTTCATGGGTGTGTACACACACACACACACACACACACACACACACTGAATCTCCCATGATTCCTGCAGTCTCCTCAGATGGGCACCTTCATGGGTGTGTACACACACACACACACACACACACACACACACACACACACACACACACACACACACACACACACACACACTCACTGAATCTCCCATGATTCCTGCAGTCTCCTCAGATGGCCACCTTCATGGGTGTGTACACACACACACACACACACACACACACTCACTGAATCTCCCATGATTCCTGCAGTCTCCTCAGATGGGCACCTTCATGGGTGTGTACACACACACACACACACACACACACACACTCACTGAATCTCCCATGATTCCTGCAGTCTCCTCAGATGGGCACCTTCATGGGTGTGTACACACACACACACACACACACACTCACTGAATCTCCCATGATTCCTGCAGTCTCCTCAGATGGGCACCTTCATGGGTGTGTACACACACACACACACACACACACACACTCACTGAATCTCCCATGATTCCTGCAGTCTCCTCAGATGGGCACCTTCATGGGTGTGTACACACACACACACACACACACACTCACTGAATCTCCCATGATTCCTGCAGTCTCCTCAGATGGGCACCTTCATGGGTGTGTACACACACACACACACACACACACACACACACTCGCTGAATCTCCCATGATTCCTGCAGTCTCCTCAGATGGGCACCTTCATGGGTGTGTACCTGCCGTGCCTGCAGAACATCTTCGGCGTGATCCTCTTCCTCAGGCTCACGTGGGTCGTCGGGACGGCAGGGGTTCTTCAGGCGCTGTGTATCGTCTTCATCTGCTGCTGCTGTGTGAGTCTCTCTCACACACACACACACACACACACACACACACACACACACACACACACGCGCACACACACGTCTCTCTCTCCCTATCTCTCTCTCTCTCTCTCTCTCTCTCTCTCTCTCTCTCACCAACACACACACACACACACACACACACATATCAAGTAGTCTGATTATCACCAAAAGGTAATCACCAATTATCATCAAAGGTGCTGTTGAGGCTCTCACAGCCTCATGAGGAGAAAATGGAAACACACAAAGAAACTTTAATTAACACACCGCGGTAAACATTCAAAATGTGTTTTATATTTATAACATGATACAGTTAAGCAACATCACATGAGCAAGAGTGCTGAATACCATCACGACTGAAAATGTGACACTGATTTCATAAACAAGTAATTCATATTTGGTCACTTACATTTCAGACGCAGTACTGACCGTTTTTGTTCTGTTTCAGCGGCGAAAATAGTTCCAAACAAAGAACCGCAACGCATCTCACAGGAACCGTGTTTCATCACTGAACGATTCACTGATTCAATGACTCATTCATAAACAACTGCCTCATTCCTGAACGAATCTTCCGTTTGAACGAATCGTTTGAATGAATGACTCAATGACTCGCTCATTAAGACGGTCTCCTGCCGCCACCTACTGGTGCTTTAGTTTCGTGTTTGAAAGTGTCATTCCTTCCAACATTTCTTATTTGTATATTCAAAAAATATTTAACACAATCTCATAACATTATTTATTGATGAAATTTAAGAATTTAAAATGAAAGATGAAGCATGTATTTAAAAAGATTAGAGAAAAAATGCCTGATGAAAAAAAAATTATATTTATAACACACAAATAAAAAACGTATTTTTTTGCTGGACAAGTACATTTTTTTACTCTGACAAGTGACTGGCGTATTTACTTGAGCACATGAGAGGCTTAACGTGGAGTGCTGTCATTAACGTGTGTGATTATACGGAGTGTTGTCCCGACAGACGCTGCTGACGGCGATATCTATGAGTGCCATCGCAACTAATGGAGTCGTTCCAGGTAAACCTCCTCTCTCAGCTTCAGTCCTCAGCCTCGAGACTCCACAATCAGGCACTGCTGATGACAATTCCTCACATTTTCCCATTAATTGTGCATTTTGTATAATTGTTGGAGCCACAGTGAGATTTACTGTGATCGATTAGTTTGCATGATGATGTGAACACGAACCATTTCTTGGTCAAAATCTAAATTTTAGGTGCTAATTTCTTTCACGATAACTTTATTCCAGCCCATATAAGAATATCTGTTGAATTTTTTTCCACTTTATGAGTTAAATTTACTTGATTTACAAAAAATTATTGTGATCTTAGATATATCAATTATTTATTCATTATAATATATTAAAATTTAATGCATAAAAATACAATTTTATAATATATGTATCATAAATAAAGAATTTATTGGTGATCTCTATCTATCTATCTGTCTATCTATATGAATTTATAATTTATGTATATGAATTAATTTATTTTAACTTATTTATAATAAATAAATAATGTATTTAATAAATATATATTATTTATGTGTATATATATATATATACATACAAATAAATATATATATTAAATATCTATGTATTAATACATTACAGAATAAATAAATTTATATATATACAGTGTTAATTCATGAATTTAATTTTATTTTAATATATTATAAATAAATTTAGTTAATAAATATATTATTTTTGTGTGTGTGTATATATATATATATACATACATATATATATATATATATATATATATATATATATATGTATATATAATATAAATAGATTATTTATAATATACTGTATGTGTTACAAATAAATACTACATTTAAAGAGTATATATATATATATATATATATATATATATATATATATATATATATATATATATATATATATATGTATATATATATATATATGTATGTATATGTGTGTATGTGTGTGTGTGTGTATGGATTAGGGTTGGGCGATATCTAGAGTGAAGCATCGCGATGGACGATGGTCTATCAGCCCAACCCTAATATAGACTGTGGCTGTAGGTTTGATGAAAGCATCTGACTCCTGCTGTTGTAGTGTTAACATAGTGACTAACACACTCCTGTCCTGTGTGTGTGTGTGTGTGTGTGTGTGTGTGTGTGTGTGTGTGTGCTGGTCCAGCGGGGGGGTCGTACTTCATGATCTCCCGCTCGCTGGGGCCTGAGTTCGGGGGGGCCGTGGGCTCCTGCTTCTATCTCGGCACCACCTTCGCCGGGTCCATGTACATCCTCGGGGCCGTCGAGATCCTGCTGGTATCTATCTGTCTATCCATCTATCTGTCTGTCTATCCATCTATCTGTCTATCCATCTATCTATCTGTCTGTCTATCCATCTATCTGTCTGTCTATCCATCTATCTGTCTGTCTGTCTGTCTATCCATCTATCTGTCTGTCTATCCATCTGTCTGTCTGTATATCTGTCTGTCTGTCTGTCTATCTGTCTGTCTGTATATCCATCTGTCTGTCTGTCTGTCTATCTGTCTATCCATCTATCTGTCTGTCTATCCATCTCTCTGTCTGTCTATCCATCTGTCTGTCTGTATATCCATCTGTCTGTCTATCCATCTATCTGTCTATCCATCTATCTGTCTGTCTATCCATCTGTCTGTCTATCCATCTGTCTGTCTGTCTATCCATCTGTCTGTCTGTCTGTCTGTCTGTCTATCTGTCTGTCTGTATATCCATCTGTCTGTCTGTCTGTCTATCTGTCTATCCATCTATCTGTCTGTCTATCCATCTCTCTGTCTGTCTATCCATCTGTCTGTCTGTATATCCATCTGTCTGTCTATCCATCTATCTGTCTATCCATCTATCTGTCTGTCTATCCATCTATCTGTCTGTCTATCTATCTGTCTGTCTGTCTGTCTGTCTGTCTGTCTGTCTATCCATCTATCTGTCTATCCATCTATCTGTCTGTCTATCCATCTGTCTGTCTGTATATCCATCTGTCTGTCTGTCTGTCTATCCATCTATCTGTCTGTCTATCCATCTCTCTGTCTGTCTATCCATCTGTCTGTCTGTATATCCATCTGTCTGTCTATCCATCTATCTGTCTATCCATCTATCTGTCTGTCTATCCATCTGTCTGTCTGTATATCCATCTATCTGTCTGTCTATCTATCTATCTATCTGTCTATCCATCTATCTGTCTATCCATCTATCTGTCTGTCTATCCATCTGTCTGTCTGTATATCCATCTGTCTGTCTGTCTATCTGTCTATCCATCTATCTGTCTGTCTATCCATCTATCTGTCTGTCTATCCATCTCTCTGTCTGTCTATCCATCTGTCTGTCTGTATATCCATCTGTCTGTCTGTCTATCTGTCTATCCATCTATCTGTCTGTCTATCCATCTATCTGTCTGTCTGTCCATCTATCTGTCTGTCTATCCATCTCTCTGTCTGTCTATCTGTCTGTCTATCCATCTATCTGTCTGTCTATCCATCTCTCTGTCTGTCTATCCATCTATCTATCTGTCTGTCTATCCATCTATCTGTCTGTCTATCCATCTGTCTGTCTGTCTATCCATCTCTCTGTCTGTATATCCATCTATCTATCTGTCTATCCATCTGTCTGTCTATCTATCTGTCTGTCTATCCATCTATCTGTCTGTCTATCTGTCTGTCTATCCATCTGTCTGTCTGTCTGTCTGTCTATCCATCTATCTGTCTGTCTGTTTGTCTGTCTATCCGTCTGTCTATCTGTCTGTCTGTCTGTCTGTCTGTCTATCTGTCTATCTGTCTGTCTATCCATCTATCTGTCTGTCTATCTGTCTGTCTATCCATCTATCTATCTGTCTGTCTATCCATCTATCTGTCTATCCATCTATCTATCTGTCTGTCTATCCATCTATCTGTCTGTCTATCCATCTATCTGTCTGTCTATCCATCTATCTGTCTGTCTATCCATCTATCTGTCTGTCTGTCTGTCTATCCATCTATCTGTCTATCCATCTATCTGTCTGTCTATCCATCTGTCTGTCTGTCTATCCATCTATCTGTCTGTCTATCCATCTATCTGTCTGTCTATCCATCTATCTGTCTGTCTGTCTGTCTATCCATCTATCTGTCTATCCATCTATCTGTCTGTCTGTCTATCTGTCTGTCTGTATATCCATCTGTCTGTCTGTCTGTCTATCTGTCTATCCATCTATCTGTCTGTCTATCCATCTGTCTGTCTGTCTATCCATCTATCTGTCTGTCTATCCATCTATCTGTCTGTCTATCCATCTATCTGTCTGTCTGTCTGTCTATCCATCTATCTGTCTATCCATCTATCTGTCTGTCTGTCTATCTGTCTGTCTGTATATCCATCTGTCTGTCTGTCTGTCTATCTGTCTATCCATCTATCTGTCTGTCTATCCATCTCTCTGTCTGTCTATCCATCTGTCTGTCTGTATATCCATCTGTCTGTCTATCCATCTATCTGTCTATCCATCTATCTGTCTGTCTATCCATCTGTCTGTCTGTCTATCCATCTGTCTGTCTGTCTATCCATCTGTCTGTCTGTCTGTCTGTCTGTCTGTATATCCATCTGTCTGTCTGTCTGTCTATCTGTCTATCCATCTATCTGTCTGTCTATCCATCTCTCTGTCTGTCTATCCATCTGTCTGTCTGTATATCCATCTGTCTGTCTATCCATCTATCTGTCTATCCATCTATCTGTCTGTCTATCCATCTATCTGTCTGTCTATCTATCTATCTATCTGTCTGTCTGTCTGTCTATCCATCTATCTGTCTATCCATCTATCTGTCTGTCTATCCATCTGTCTGTCTGTATATCCATCTGTCTGTCTGTCTGTCTATCCATCTATCTGTCTGTCTATCCATCTCTCTGTCTGTCTATCCATCTGTCTGTCTGTATATCCATCTGTCTGTCTATCCATCTATCTGTCTATCCATCTATCTGTCTGTCTATCCATCTGTCTGTCTGTCTATCCATCTATCTGTCTGTCTATCTATCTATCTATCTATCTGTCTATCCATCTATCTGTCTATCCATCTGTCTGTCTGTATATCCATCTGTCTGTCTGTCTATCTGTCTATCCATCTATCTGTCTGTCTATCCATCTATCTGTCTGTCTATCCATCTATCTGTCTGTCTATCCATCTGTCTGTCTGTATATCCATCTGTCTGTCTGTCTGTCTGTCTATCTGTCTATCCATCTATCTGTCTGTCTATCCATCTATCTGTCTGTCTGTCCATCTATCTGTCTGTCTATCCATCTGTCTCTGTATATCCATCTGTCTGTCTGTCTGTCTATCTGTCTATCCATCTATCTGTCTGTCTATCCATCTATCTGTCTGTCTATCCATCTATCTGTCTGTCTATCCATCTATCTGTCTGTCTATCCATCTCTCTGTCTGTCTATCTGTCTGTCTATCCATCTATCTGTCTGTCTATCCATCTCTCTGTCTGTATATCCATATATCTGTCTATCCATCTATCTATCTGTCTGTCTATCCATCTATCTGTCTGTCTATCCATCTGTCTGTCTGTCTATCCATCTCTCTGTCTGTATATCCATCTATCTATCTGTCTATCCATCTGTCTGTCTATCTATCTGTCTGTCTATCCATCTATCTGTCTGTCTATCTGTCTGTCTATCCATCTGTCTGTCTTTCTGTCTGTCTATCCATCTATCTGTCTGTCTATCCGTCTGTCTATCTGTCTGTCTGTCTGTCTCTCTGTCTGTCTGTCTATCTGTCTATCTGTCTGTCTATCCATCTATCTGTCTGTCTATCTGTCTGTCTATCCATCTATCTATCTGTCTATCCATCTCTCTGTCTGTCTATCTGTCTGTCTATCCATCTATCTATCTGTCTATCCATCTCTCTGTCTGTCTATCTATCTGTCTATCCATCTATCTGTCTGTATATCCATCTCTCTGTCTGTATATCCATCTATCTGTCTATCCATCTATCTATCTGTCTGTCTATCCATCTATCTGTCTGTCTATCCATCTGTCTATCCGTCTGTCTATCTATCTGTCTGTCTATCCATCTATCTGTCTGTCTATCTGTCTGTCTATCCATCTGTCTGTCTGTCTGTCTATCCATCTATCTGTCTGTCTGTTTGTCTGTCTATCCGTCTGTCTATCCGTCTGTCTATCTATCTGTCTGTCTATCCATCTATCTGTCTGTCTATCTGTCTGTCTATCCATCTGTCTATCTATCTGTCTGTCTATCCATCTATCTGTCTGTCTATCTGTCTGTCTATCCATCTGTCTGTCTGTCTGTCTATCCATCTATCTGTCTGTCTGTTTGTCTGTCTATCCGTCTGTCTATCCGTCTGTCTATCTGTCTGTCTGTCTGTCTGTCTGTCTATCTGTCTATCTGTCTGTCTATCCATCTATCTGTCTGTCTATCTGTCTGTCTATCCATCTGTCTGTCTATCCATCTATCTGTCTGTCTGTTTGTCTGTCTATCCGTCTGTCTGTCTGTCTGTCTGTATGTCTATCTTTCTGTCTGTCTATCTATCTATCTGTCTGTCTGTCTGTCTATCCGTCTGTCTGTCTATCCATCCATCCATATATAAATTCATAATTTATGTATATGAATTGATTGTGTAATTATGATGTGTGAGTGATGAGTGTTCTCCTGCGTGTGCAGATGTACATCGCTCCCGGCGCCGCCATCTTCACCCCTGGCGACCCTGACGGCGAGGCGGCGGCCATGTTGAACAACATGCGTGTGTACGGCTCGATCTTCCTAGTGCTGATGTCCCTGCTGGTGTTCGTGGGAGTGAAGTACGTCAACAAGCTGGCGTCGGTGTTCCTGGCCTGCGTCATCGTGTCCATCGTCTCCATCTACACCGGAGCGCTGGTGTCCGCCTTCAGCCCGCCCTCCTTCCCGTGAGTGGCTCTGCGTCCCTGATCTATTCAAAAACATTCAACTTTATCAGCCCTATAATTATCAGCCATAACTAGAACAAACGGTTATCATCCTTCCATCTTTTCTGCTCTACATTATCCTATTATATGCATGCAGTAAATTAACACAAAATTGCACCTAAATTACAGTTATTTTGCCTAATTACTACAAAAAACAAACAAACAACCTTATTATTATTTAACAGCATTGTCAGGAGATTTACATTTATTCGTTTAGCTGCCATTTTATCCAAAACGACACGCAGAATAAGAACATCTCAAGCAGCAGATAACTGGTTAAATATTTGCAAAACCCACTGACAGACATAAAGGGTGACGCCGATAGAAATGATTTATGAAAAAAATGAGACTTTCTGCACAACAGTCATGATATTCTTATTTGAGCATCAGTACTGAGCATGTTTTATTAGCATATACTGATATTCTGACTGCTAATATCGGATTATTATTGGGTACGGTCAGTGATTGTCCGCTTGATGTCCTGTAGTGTGTGTATGCTGGGGAACAGAAGCCTCTCCCAGCACGAGCTGAAGGACGGCCAGTGCGGGAAGCTAATGCTCCGGGATTCGCTAGTGCAGGAAACCGCTAACTTCAGCGAGAGCCTCAACGGCACCGAAGCTCCTCCCGTCACTGCGGGCGTGCTGGAGAAGAGCACTGACCTGTGGCGGCACTTCTGCAACAGCTCCGAACTCAACGCCGTCTGCGACGAGTACTTCCAGCACAACAACGTCACCGAGATAAACGGACTCCCGGGACTCGCCAGCGGCAAGATCACAGGTAAAAACGCAAACATGTCAGTGCTAGTTTTTATTATTATCTTGAAAAAGTTTATATTTTTGAATTTTCTCTTTTCATTTTAACTAGGGATGCGCCGATACCGATAATTCTTTATATTTGAAAGCCGATACCAATATTCTTTACATTTGAAAGCCTATACCGATAATTCTTTATATTTGAAAGCCGATACAGATAATTCTTTATATTTGAAAGCCTATACCGATAATTCTTTATATTTGAAAGCCGATACCGATAATTCTTTATATTCGAAAGCCTATACCGATAATTCTTTAAATTTGAAAGCCGATAAACGGTATTCTTTATATTTGAAAGCCGATACCAATATTCTTTATATTTGAAAGCCTATACCGATAATTCTTTATATTTGAAAGCCGATACAGATAATTCTTTATATTTGAAAGCCTATACCGATAATTCTTTATATTTGAAAGCTGATACCGATAATTCTTTATATTTGAAAGCCGATACCGATAATTATTTATATTTGAAAGCCGATACCGATAATTATTTATATTTGAAAGCCGATAAACGGTATTCTTTATATTTGAAAGCTGATACCGATATTCTTTATATTTGAAAGCTGATACTGATATTCTTTAAATTTGAAAGCCTATACCGATAATTCTTTATATTTGAAAGCCGATACCGATAATTCTTTATATTTGAAAGCCGATAAACTATATTCTTTATATTTGAAAGCCGATACCGATAATTCTTTAAATTTGAAAGCCGATAAACGGTATTCTTTATATTTGAAAGCCGATACCGATAATTCTTTATATTTGAAAGCCTATACCGTTAATTCTTTATATTTGAAAGCCGATACCGATAATTCTTTATATTTGAAAGCCTATACCGATAATTCTTTATATTTGAAAACTGATACCGATAATTCTTTATATTTGAAAGCCGATACCGATAATTCTTTAAATTTGAAAGCCGATAAACGGTATTCTTTATATTTGAAAGCCGATACCAATATTCTTTATATTTGAAAGCCGATACCGATAATTCTTTAAATTTGAAAGCCGATAAACGGTATTCTTTATATTTGAAAGCCGATACCAATATTCTTTATATTTGAAAGCTGATACCGATAATTCTTTATATTTGAAAGCCGATAACCGATAATTCTTTATATTTGAAAGCCGATACCGATAATTATTTATATTTGAAAGCCGATAAACGGTATTCTTTATATTTGAAAGCCGATAAACGGTATTCTTTATATTTGAAAGCCGATACCGATAATTCTTTATATTTGAAAGCCGATAAACGGTATTCTTTATATTTGAAAGCTGATACCGATATTCTTTAAATTTGAAAGCCGATAAACGGTATTCTTTATATTTGAAAGCCGATACCGATAATTCTTTATATTTGAAAGCCGATAAACGGTATTCTTTATATTTGAAAGCCGATACCGATAATTCTTTATATTTGAAAGCCGACAAACGATAATCTTTATATTTGAAAGCCGATAACTGATAATCTTTATATTTGAAATAACAATAACATTAAAAGTAATCATATATCGGCCGATACCGATATGGTGGCCGATATTTCGTGCATCCCTAATTTGAATGTTTTCTTTAACCCTTTCTT
>CM040793.1:2460193-2487693 GCA_022829025.1 Squalius cephalus
TTTTTCCTGATGTGTTACCTGTTCGTGAACCTGGCCTGCGCTCTGCAGACGCTGCTCAGAACGCCCAACTGGAGACCGCGGTTCTCATACTACCACTGGTGCGACACACACACACACACACACACACACGTCATCATACACACACTCCGCAGGCATCTGCTGATGTCATTTCCTGTCGCCCTCAGGACGTTGTCGTTTCTAGGGATGGTGATCTGTCTGGCTCTCATGTTCATATCGTCATGGTACTACGCTATCGTCGCCATGGTGATAGCCGGAATGATCTACAAATACATCGAGTACCACGGGTACGTGAGTGTGTGTGTGTGTGTGAGAGTGCGTGAGTGCGTGGTTGTGATTGTGTCTGAGTGTGAGTGTGTTTAGGAGTGTGATTGTGTGTGTGATTGTGCTTGTGTGTGTGTGTGTGTGTATGTGTGTGTGTGTGTGAGAGAGAGAGAGTGTGTGTGTGTGTGTGTGTGTGTGATTGTGTCTGTGTGTGTGTGTGTGAGATTGTGAGTCTGTGTGATTGTGATTGTGTGTTTGTGTGTGTGTGTCTGTCTGTCTGTGTGTGTCTGTCTCTGTGTATGTGTGTGAGTGTGTGTGATTGTGTGAGTGTGTGTGATTGTGTGAGTCTGTGTGATTGTGAGTCTGAGTGATTGTGTGTGTCTGTCTGTGTCTGTCTGTGTGTGTCTGTCTGTCTGTGTGTGAGTGTGTGTGTGTGTGTGTGTGTGTGTGTGTGTGTGTGAGTGTGTGTGTGTGTCTGTGCGTTCACACCGCCGCCGACTTGAGCTGCAAAGAAGCTCTGGCCGCCCAGTCAAAGACGCTTGTCAAAAAGTACGGGGACGCTTTGGCCGCTCTGACGTAGCAGCATTCTGTGTTCGATCATGGGAGAAGAGAAGTGTCACACCATGAAATGTAAACAGAAAAAACAAGCAATGCATTCGGCAATTTAGGATATCGCGCAAGATTTGTCAACACAGAAAACATTTCATCCCTGGAGAGTTTTTTTTCCGACACCATCGTATCAATTGATTTTGATTAATATGCACGAGGGAGAGAGAGAGCAAGAGTCTTGCATTCAAGACAGCGCTCGGGTGAGTGCGCGCGCGGCCGGGGCTCTCTCTCTCCGCTCGTTCTTATGCCCTGTCCAGCTGACAACACATGCAAATGATACACTTTCACTCTATGATGGTTAAACTCTGCAATTAATAATTTTTTCTCGGAACTAATGTTTTGGTAGGAACGAAAGTTTACATCGTATGTTTCTCCGGAATCAACCAGCGCGAAGGACGTCTATATTCCGATTGGTTGCTGGCGTTTTGCCGCTGCTTGCCGCTGAACCGCGTCATAGCTCATTACCATAAAGTTGAGCCCAAAACGCGACGCCGAGGAATTTGACGCTCCTTGCATCTGAGAGAAGCTTCCATTGAAAATGAATGACTTCCGGTAACTTTGGAAGCTCAAGTCGGCGGCGGTGTGAACGCACAGTGTGTGTGTGTGTGAGTGAGTGTGTCTGTGTGTGTCTGTCTGTGTGTGTGTGTGTGTGTGTCTGTGTGTCTGTGTGTGTGTGTGTGTGTGTGTGTGTGTGTGTGTGTGTGTGTGTCTGTCTGTCTGTGTGTGTGTGTGTGTCTGTCTGTGTGTGTGTGTGTGTGTGTCTGTGTGTGTGTGTGTGTGTGTGTCTGTCTGTCTGTGTGTGTGTGTGTGTCTGTCTGTGTGTCTGTGTGTGTGTGTCTGTCTGTGTGTGTGTGTGTGTGTGTGTCTGTCTGTGTGTGTGTGTCTGTGTGTGTGTGTGTCTGTGTGTGTGTGTGTCTGTCTGTGTGTGTGTGTGTGTGTGTCTGTGTGTGTCTGTGTGTGTGTGTGTGTGTGTGTGTGTCTGTGTGTGTGTGTGTGTGTGTGTGTGTCTGTGTGTGTGTGTGTGTGTCTGTGTGTGTCTGTGTGTGTGTGTGTGTGTGTGTGTGTCTGTCTGTGTGTGATTGTGTGTGTGTGTGAAACCGCAGGGAGTCTGAGATCCCTTTACTTGACAACAGCCAGTTTATAAGAACTAATAAAGTTTGGGAAAATGTTTTTGTTAATTTGTTAATCGCAGTAAAATCTCTGACTATGTTCCCAAACCTAGATAACTGATGTGTTCACTGACCTCTAGCATCATGATGTGTGTGTGTGTGTGTGTGTGTGTGTGTTCAGAGCAGAGAAGGAGTGGGGCGACGGCATCAGAGGTCTGTCTCTCAGCGCGGCTCGCTTCGCTCTGCTCCGGCTCGAGGAAGGACCGCCACACACCAAGAACTGGAGGTACACACACACACACTCTCACACACACACACACACACACACACACACACACACACACACACACACACACACACACACACACACACACAGATACATTTTGTTGGATATTTCAACCCATAAAGCCACAGTAGGACCGCTGAGCAACAGGTAGCGGTGCTTCATTACTGAATGAATCTGCGTTTTGAACAAATGAGGTTAAAGAATGATTCAGTGACTCGTACAGACAGTTAAAGAATGATTCAGTGACTCGTACAGACAGTTAAAGAATGATTCAGTGACTCGTACAGACAGTTAAAGAATGATTCAGTGACTCGTACAGACAGTTAAAGAATGATTCAGTGACTCGTACAGACAGTTAAAGAATGATTCAGTGACTCGTACAGACAGAGCCGTGTGGAATGCAGCGTAATGGCGGATGCTATATCATAAATCTGCGTTTTAATGGTGGGAAATGAGACGTCCTGAACATGTTTCCCTCATGATGTGTGTGTTTGCGCCTCTGGCTCAGGCCGCAGCTGCTGGTGTTGCTGAAGCTCGACGAAGACGCTCACGTCAAATCTCCTCGTCTGCTGACGTTCGCGTCTCAGCTGAAAGCAGGGAAAGGCCTGACCATCGTGGGAACCGTCATCCCGGGGAACTTCCTGCAGACCTACGGCGAGGCTCTGGCGGCGGAGCAGGTTTGTTCACGCTAATCACAGTCTGGCACGGGAACAAATGTGGACCAATCTTACAGAGCACCTATAGTGCTTTTGCCCATGTTTCTGAACCCCTGAAACGCCTCCATTGTAGTCTTGAGTTTCTTCCGGGAACGAACACTCACAATATTCCTCATTATAATAATTAATGCGCAGAATAAAGGGGCGGGGCCTGGTTGAGTTAGTTAGTAGTGTGTTAAACTGGTGGTTATGGAAAGGGGCGGGACATTTCCCAAACACACTCGAAGCGCTCGACCAATCACAACACACTGCTCCAGCCGACCAATCAGAGCACAGTGTGCTTTAAGAAGGAGGGGCTTCATAGAGACAGGAAGTAAACAGAGCGTTACTGACAGACTGGGAAGAGAGGAGCCGCAACAATGGAGAATATGAGGAGAATAATCAACATTCAAGCAGGAAAACCTGTTCTAGTAGAGCCTGAACACAAGACTTATCTTTATCTTGTGTTTTGGGTGGTTGTGTGACCCAAATTATTTGACATTAAATTAGTACATTGTTGAAATTAATACATACATGTATATGTACATTTCTGAAATGCATAACTCAGGCAGTCTCCTCTGATAACAGATCACTGTAAACTGTAACGTGGACTCTTTCTGTGAAGCTGCTTGGAAATGATGTGTGTTGTGAAACTATACAAATAAATGTGAGTTGAGTTCCAGGAGTCACTCTTCCTGAAGCGTCTCTCTGTTCCTCTCAGACTCTCCGGCATCTGATGGAGAAGGAGCGCGTCAAGGGGTTCGTCCACTGCATCGTGGCCCAGAAGCCCCGCGAGGGCATCAGCCACATGATCCAGTCCAGCGGGTTGGGTGGCATGAGGCACAACACTGTGGTCATGGGCTGGCCGCTCGCCTGGAGGCAGAGCGAAGACCCGCAGAGCTGGAAGACCTTCATCAGTGAGTGTCTTCCCATCACACCCGCACACGCCTCGGGATTTACATTTAATCATCTAATCATTAGCAGACGCTTTTATCCAAAGTGACTTACAAATGAGGAGAGCAATAGAAGCGGCGAAACTAACAGTAGGACAGCTCTGTGCCAGTGCTATGACCCTTCCCAGTTCAGTCTAATGCAGTACATGTACTTTTATTATATTTTATAGATGGATAGATATAGAATAGAAAAGAAGAGAAGGTGTTAGTATTAAAGGATTAGTTCACTTTTTAAAAAAAACTTTTGCTGATAATTTACTCACCCCCATGTCATCCAAGATGTCCATGTCTTTCTTTCTTCAGTCGAAAAGAAATTAAGTTTTTTGATGAAAACATTTCTCCATATAATGGACTTCAATGGGCCCCAAACGGTTCAAGGTCCAAATGACAGTGTCAGTGCAGCTTCAAAGGGCTTTAAACGATACCAGACGATGAATAAGGGTCTTGTCTAGCGAAACGATCGGTCATTTAAAGGGGGGGTGAAATGCTGTTTCATGCATACTGAGTTTTTTACACTGTTAAAGAGTTGGATTCCCATGCTAAACATGGACAAAGTTTCAAAAGTTAAGTTGTACGTTTGAAGGAGTATTTTTGTTCCAAAAATACTCCTTCCGGTTTGTCACAAGTTTCGGAAAGTTTTTTTCGAGTATGGCTCTGTCTTACGTAAGATAGAGCGGAATTTCCTTATATGGGTCCTAAGGGCACTTCTCCGCGGCCGCGCGCGCACTCGCAGACCAGAGAGAGAAGAGAGCGAAAGCAGTACGTTACCTCAAAGCGCTATGCTCGGCTTTTAGGGAAGTCAATGTCACCAAAGAAGTGGGTTTTTGGTTGGCAGGGCAAGACAACCCTGCACAGATTCCCAAAGAACCCAGCGTTAAGGGAATAGTGGATGGAGTTTGTTTTTTCGAAGCATCAACGGAGGTTGTGCACGACTCTTTGTTCCCTGCATTTCGACGATGATTGTTTTATAAACAAAGCCCAGATCGACTTATTTGCAGATCGTCTAATGCTTAAGGATCGAGCAGTCACGGTGAGTAAACTACTTCAAATGTCTCTCTGTGTTGTTGTTAGATCAGTTAGCACAGCTATAGCACACCGCCCACACGGCCCGCCCCCAGCCGCTCGGTTTTTTCCGGAAAGACTCGGTACAGTCAATCTTTCACTTATAAATATAATAAAACTAAAGACGTTTTGGAGATATGAAGGATGCAATACTACTCTATAGGTACTCAAGATTAACAGGAGATTGAGTGAAAATGAGCATTTCACCCCCCCTTTAAAAAAATAAATAAAAAAGTTTAAGTTTTATAAGCACAACTGTTCTGTGATGCGCGTTCGTGACACCATGTAATACGCAACGTTGAAAAGGTCACACTTGACGTTAAGGGTGGGCGATATTTTTTAAACACGATATGGATTTTGACATATCGTATATATCGATATATTGTTTATATTTATAAAAATGTCGTTATTTCAAATGTAGGCGCGTTGCTCGTGGCAAGCGCGCTCATAATGTAAGAGACGCCGGCGCGACCACAACATTGCCCAACATCAATGGCAAACGTAATGCAAGCGGAACGAAACTGCTCGTTATTATGTGGTTGAAGGACCGTTTATCAGTTTGGACCAAAGCAGCGCGAGCCGATCGTGATCATGTGACACTGTTACTACACGGCGCTAATAAGAGATCCAGTAAAGAAAGCATTTGAATTTGCCACAGAAGTAAAAACATCGCTGCGAGATCTAGTGAGAAACATTCACATTTCTCCGTTATTAACGGATCAAACAGCGCTGACGTGGAAACCAGGAGAAACATTGTGCCATGAATGAACTATCCAGTGTCCACAGATCAGCAACATTCACCATGGATTTACCGTAGTTACACTAACTGCAACCATGGAAGTTTGGCAGGAATAGGTAAGGGATAATCCACGGCTAGCCATGCATTAAAGGATTTTAATGCACGACGTAGAGGCGAAGAACCACCCGACGCGAAGCGGAGGGTGGTTGCCTCTACGAAGTGCATTAAAATTCTTTAATGCATGGCTAGCCGTGGATTATCCCGCTTATACCTTGGTTATTTGCCAAGTTAAAAATAAGTTAAAGCTGTAACTGATGTTTACAGTGTATATTTTTAACAGACGTGCAAAAATGACGGTTATTTCTTAAGTTAAGGCTCGTCAGTTCTTGCACTCCGTCCGCTTTAAATAAAGTAGAGCCATCAGATTGCTTTTATTTGAATGAATTCACATTTATTTAAATTCATTATTAAAAGAGAGAGACAGAGAACTGAAGGAGAAGGAACAGAGAGAGAGAGAGAGAGAGAGAGAGAGAGAGATGCGTGCGCGAGTTACCTGTGTGCGTCTCTTCTTTAAAGTCTAGCAGCTACAGTCCCCTCGTTGCTTAAGCATATAGCTAACTTAATGATTCTTTAATGGATTTATTACAATTATTTATGAATGACAGGCAACACTGATACAAATTAAACGATATTCAAAAATCATCCATTTAGCCTACCTAAACGTTTTCATATGCGTCTCTCACTCTGCTTGCAAGTGTATCTGTGTTACTATGGTTACCAATGTAGCGGATTAATTTCGAACTGTAATCAAACTGACTGGAACTACCTGTGCATTAAACGGTTTTACTGCACACCTTCCAGCCAATCAGAATCGAGTATTTAAACAGCCCATGGTATAATAGGCTATAATGCCTTCAAGTAACATTACGTCGGTTTTATTTTGACATTATGAATACAATTGCCTCAAATGTTAATCTGAACTAAAATAAACCTTTATTTATAACTACTACAATATTACATTACATTTTTTCCAAGGAGCTGTTTTATTTTATATGCTCCTAGAGTCAATTATAGCTCCAGAATTGCTCAAAGTAAAAAAATATCATACTTGATGTTAGTTTTAATTATAAAAAAAAAAGAATAAAAAATATATATTATTTAAAAATGTTGCAGAAGCACTTGTTCCTATGTGAACTGCCTACCTCTTTGCACTTCAATAAAAAAGACTTTGTGGTATTTGGCATATTTGTTTTTGCAGTAGTTTTTGGGGGGTTCTTTTTCCTGTAAAGATATCAAGATATATATCGTATATCGAGATATAGCAAAATATATCGAGATATATATTTTGCTCCATATCGCCCAGCCCTACTTGACGTAGGCGGAAGTACCGAGTCAGTGTTTACAAGTTGAACCCTAACTCCTTGCTGGGAGGGTTTGAAATCATCGTCGAAAAAATGATCACTGCACACTCTCTTACATATTAGAGCATGTTCGGGTGTGTTGATATCCAAGTGCAGCGTGAGCAACCACAGTTTCAATCGCTCAGGATTGTGTGTAGGAAATCTATGAAAAGTCAAAAATTTCTGTCCTGACGAAAATTTTCTTTTAGGCTTTTTAATATTAAAACGCCCAGGATACGCACACGAAATGGGCATTTTAAACAATAAACTGACACAAAGACATTTGAATATGTGTATATGGTCCTCCTTCCGCACATTTGTAAACAATGACTTGGTACTTCCGCCTACGTCAAGCGTGACCTTTTCAACGTAATTGCGTATTACGTGACGTCACGAACGCGCATCACAGAACAGAGCAAGGCGAGCATTTGTGCTTATAAAACTTAAACTTTTTTATTTATTTTTGAAATGGCCGATCGTTTCGCTAGACAAGACCCTTATTCATCGTCTGGTCTCGTTTAAAGCCCTTTGAAGCTGCACTGACACTGTCATTTGGACCTTGAACCGTTTGGGGCCCATTGAAGTCCATTATATGGAGAAATGTTTTCATCAAAAACCTTCATTTCTTTTCGACTGAAGAAAGAAAGACATGGACATCTTGGATGACATGGGGGTGAGTAAATTATCAGCAAAAGTTTTTTTAAAAGTGAACTAATCCTTTAATGGATCAAGCGTTGCCGGAAAATAGATGCGTCTTCAGACGTTTCTTGCCGCGTGAGGTACTTTGTGTTGTACGTTGCCATGACGTTCACGTGCACGAAACTGTAATAATGTATTTTACAAGGTAACATGATGTAACCTTGCTCTTGAAATGTGTCCCACATTAAAGGATTAGTTCACCCAAAAATGAAAATTCTGTCAGTAATTACTCACCCTCATGTTGTTCCAACCCCGTAAGACTTTTGTTCATCTTCGGAACACAAATTAAGATATTTTTGATTAAATCTGATAGCTTGATCACTCCTCCATAGGCTTCTAAGGGACCGAAACTTGCTGGCCCAGAAAAGTTATTAAAGACCTCGTTAATATAGTCCAAGTGACTCCAGTGGCTCAATCTTAAGTTTATAAAGCGACGAGAATACTTTTTGTGCGCAAAAACAAACAAAAATAACGACTTTATTCCACTATTCATTTCCTTCTCTCTGGGCCTCCAGTGAGTTCATGTAGTGTTTTAGCGCAGCGCGTCTGTGTTGTACATCACACGCATCACACACATGATCAGCGTCGGCCAATAGTGAGCCTACGTGGTGACGTGCAACACAGACTCGCAGCGCTAAAACACTACATGAACTCACTCGAGGCCCAGAGAGAAGGAAATTAATAGTGGAATAAAGTTTTCTAAAAGTATTCTCGACCAATCAGAGCAGAGCAGCTCTCAGAGAGGCGGGGCTTAGAGAGACTGGGTCTTTATGGAAGCGTTTCAGACACAGTGTTTTGTGAGGGCGTTCTCTCAGTCTCTCGCCCGTCTCTCCTGGTCTAGACACAGTGTTTTGTGAGGGCGTTCTCTCAGTCTCTCGCCCGTCTCTCCTGGTCTAGACACGGTGTTTTGTGAGGGCGTTCTCTCAGTCTCTCCTGGTCTAGACACAGTGTTTTGTGAGGGCGTTCTCTCAGTCTCTCGCCCGTCTCTCCTGGTCTAGACACAGTGTTTTGTGAGGGCGTTCTCTCAGTCTCTCGCCCGTCTCTCCTGGTCTAGACACAGTGTTTTGTGAGGGCGTTCTCTCAGTCTCTCGCCCGTCTCTCCTGGTCTAGACACTGTGTTTTGTGAGGGCGTTCTCTCAGTCTCTCGCCCGTCTCTCCTGGTCTAGACACAGTGTTTTGTGAGGGCGTTCTCTCAGTCTCTCGCCCGTCTCTCCTGGTCTAGACACGGTGTTTTGTGAGGGCGTTCTCTCAGTCTCTCGCCCGTCTCTCCTGGTCTAGACACAGTGTTTTGTGAGGGCGTTCTCTCAGTCTCTCGCCCGTCTCTCCTGGTCTAGACACAGTGTTTTGTGAGGGCGTTCTCTCAGTCTCTCGCCCGTCTCTCCTGGTCTAGACACAGTGTTTTGTGAGGGCGTTCTCTCAGTCTCTCGCCCGTCTCTCCTGGTCTAGACAGTGTTTTGTGAGGGCGTTCTCTCAGTCTCTCGCCCGTCTCTCCTGGTCTAGACACAGTGTTTTGTGAGGGCGTTCTCTCAGTCTCTCGCCCGTCTCTCCTGGTCTAGACAGTGTTTTGTGAGGACGTTCTCTCAGTCTCTCGCCCGTCTCTCCTGGTCTAGACACAGTGTTTTGTGAGGGCGTTCTCTCAGTCTCTCGCCCGTCTCTCCTGGTCTAGACACAGTGTTTTGTGAGGGCGTTCTCTCAGTCTCTCGCCCGTCTCTCCTGGTCTAGACACGGTGTTTTGTGAGGGCGTTCTCTCAGTCTCTCGCCCGTCTCTCCTGGTCTAGACACAGTGTTTTGTGAGGGCGTTCTCTCAGTCTCTCGCCCGTCTCTCCTGGTCTAGACACAGTGTTTTGTGAGGGCGTTCTCTCAGTCTCTCGCCCGTCTCTCCTGGTCTAGACACGGTGTTTTGTGAGGGCGTTCTCTCAGTCTCTCGCCCGTCTCTCCTGGTCTAGACACAGTGTTTTGTGAGGGCGTTCTCTCAGTCTCTCGCCCGTCTCTCCTGGTCTAGACACAGTGTTTTGTGAGGGCGTTCTCTCAGTCTCTCGCCCGTCTCTCCTGGTCTAGACACAGTGTTTTGTGAGGACGTTCTCTCAGTCTCTCGCCCGTCTCTCCTGGTCTAGACACGGTGTTTTGTGAGGGCGTTCTCTCAGTCTCTCGCCCGTCTCTCCTGGTCTAGACACAGTGTTTTGTGAGGGCGTTCTCTCAGTCTCTCGCCCGTCTCTCCTGGTCTAGACACAGTGTTTTGTGAGGGCGTTCTCTCAGTCTCTCGCCCGTCTCTCCTGGTCTAGACACAGTGTTTTGTGAGGGCGTTCTCTCAGTCTCTCGCCCGTCTCTCCTGGTCTAGACACAGTGTTTTGTGAGGGCGTTCTCTCAGTCTCTCGCCCGTCTCTCCTGGTCTAGACAGTGTTTTGTGAGGGCGTTCTCTCAGTCTCTCGCCCGTCTCTCCTGGTCTAGACACGGTGTTTTGTGAGGGCGTTCTCTCAGTCTCTCGCCCGTCTCTCCTGGTCTAGACACAGTGTTTTGTGAGGGCGTTCTCTCAGTCTCTCGCCCGTCTCTCCTGGTCTAGACACTGTGTTTTGTGAGGGCGTTCTCTCAGTCTCTCGCCCGTCTCTCCTGGTCTAGACACGGTGTTTTGTGAGGGCGTTCTCTCAGTCTCTCGCCCGTCTCTCCTGGTCTAGACACGGTGTTTTGTGAGGGCGTTCTCTCAGTCTCTCGCCCGTCTCTCCTGGTCTAGACACGGTGTTTTGTGAGGGCGTTCTCTCAGTCTCTCGCCCGTCTCTCCTGGTCTAGACACAGTGTTTTGTGAGGGCGTTCTCTCAGTCTCTCGCCCGTCTCTCCTGGTCTAGACACGGTGTTTTGTGAGGGCGTTCTCTCAGTCTCTCGCCCGTCTCTCCTGGTCTAGACACAGTGTTTTGTGAGGGCGTTCTCTCAGTCTCTCGCCCGTCTCTCCTGGTCTAGACACGGTGTTTTGTGAGGGCGTTCTCTCAGTCTCTCGCCCGTCTCTCCTGGTCTAGACACAGTGTTTTGTGAGGGCGTTCTCTCAGTCTCTCGCCCGTCTCTCCTGGTCTAGACACGGTGTTTTGTGAGGGCGTTCTCTCAGTCTCTCGCCCGTCTCTAGACACAGTGTTTTGTGAGGGCGTTCTCTCAGTCTCTCGCCCGTCTCTCCTGGTCTAGACACGGTGTTTTGTGAGGGCGTTCTCTCAGTCTCTCGCCCGTCTCTCCTGGTCTAGACACGGTGTTTTGTGAGGGCGTTCTCTCAGTCTCTCGCCCGTCTCTCCTGGTCTAGACACGGTGTTTTGTGAGGGCGTTCTCTCAGTCTCTCGCCCGTCTCTCCTGGTCTAGACACAGTGTTTTGTGAGGGCGTTCTCTCAGTCTCTCGCCCGTCTCTCCTGGTCTAGACACTGTGTTTTGTGAGGGCGTTCTCTCAGTCTCTCGCCCGTCTCTCCTGGTCTAGACACTGTGTTTTGTGAGGGCGTTCTCTCAGTCTCTCGCCCGTCTCTCCTGGTCTAGACACGGTGTTTTGTGAGGGCGTTCTCTCAGTCTCTCGCCCGTCTCTCCTGGTCTAGACACGGTGTTTTGTGAGGGCGTTCTCTCAGTCTCTCGCCCGTCTCTCCTGGTCTAGACACGGTGTTTTGTGAGGGCGTTCTCTCAGTCTCTCGCCCGTCTCTCCTGGTCTAGACACGGTGTTTTGTGAGGGCGTTCTCTCAGTCTCTCGCCCGTCTCTCCTGGTCTAGACACGGTGTTTTGTGAGGGCGTTCTCTCAGTCTCTCGCCCGTCTCTCCTGGTCTAGACACGGTGTTTTGTGAGGGCGTTCTCTCAGTCTCTCGCCCGTCTCTCCTGGTCTAGACACGGTGTTTTGTGAGGGCGTTCTCTCAGTCTCTCGCCCGTCTCTCCTGGTCTAGACACGGTGTTTTGTGAGGGCGTTCTCTCAGTCTCTCGCCCGTCTCTCCTGGTCTAGACACAGTGTTTTGTGAGGGCGTTCTCTCAGTCTCTCGCCCGTCTCTCCTGGTCTAGACACTGTGTTTTGTGAGGGCGTTCTCTCAGTCTCTCGCCCGTCTCTCCTGGTCTAGACACTGTGTTTTGTGAGGGCGTTCTCTCAGTCTCTCGCCCGTCTCTCCTGGTCTAGACACGGTGTTTTGTGAGGGCGTTCTCTCAGTCTCTCGCCCGTCTCTCCTGGTCTAGACACGGTGTTTTGTGAGGGCGTTCTCTCAGTCTCTCGCCCGTCTCTCCTGGTCTAGACACGGTGTTTTGTGAGGGCGTTCTCTCAGTCTCTCGCCCGTCTCTCCTGGTCTAGACACGGTGTTTTGTGAGGGCGTTCTCTCAGTCTCTCGCCCGTCTCTCCTGGTCTAGACACGGTGTTTTGTGAGGGCGTTCTCTCAGTCTCTCGCCCGTCTCTCCTGGTCTAGACACAGTGTTTTGTGAGGGCGTTCTCTCAGTCTCTCGCCCGTCTCTCCTGGTCTAGACACGGTGTTTTGTGAGGGCGTTCTCTCAGTCTCTCGCCCGTCTCTCCTGGTCTAGACACAGTGTTTTGTGAGGGCGTTCTCTCAGTCTCTCGCCCGTCTCTCCTGGTCTAGACACGGTGTTTTGTGAGGGCGTTCTCTCAGTCTCTCGCCCGTCTCTCCTGGTCTAGACACGGTGTTTTGTGAGGGCGTTCTCTCAGTCTCTCGCCCGTCTCTCCTGGTCTAGACACAGTGTTTTGTGAGGGCGTTCTCTCAGTCTCTCGCCCGTCTCTCCTGGTCTAGACACAGTGTTTTGTGAGGGCGTTCTCTCAGTCTCTCGCCCGTCTCTCCTGGTCTAGACACGGTGTTTTGTGAGGGCGTTCTCTCAGTCTCTCGCCCG
Source organism: Squalius cephalus (assembly GCA_022829025.1). Classification (NCBI taxonomy): domain Eukaryota; kingdom Metazoa; phylum Chordata; class Actinopteri; order Cypriniformes; family Leuciscidae; genus Squalius; species Squalius cephalus. Next base: position 2,472,861 of record CM040793.1, read on the forward strand.
TCTCTCCTGGTCTAGACACGGTGTTTTGTGAGGGCGTTCTCTCAGTCTCTCGCCCGTCTCTCCTGGTCTAGACACAGTGTTTTGTGAGGGCGTTCTCTCAGTCTCTCGCCCGTCTCTCCTGGTCTAGACACAGTGTTTTGTGAGGGCGTTCTCTCAGTCTCTCGCCCGTCTCTCCTGGTCTAGACACGGTGTTTTGTGAGGGCGTTCTCTCAGTCTCTCGCCCGTCTCTCCTGGTCTAGACACAGTGTTTTGTGAGGGCGTTCTCTCAGTCTCTCGCCCGTCTCTCCTGGTCTAGACACAGTGTTTTGTGAGGGCGTTCTCTCAGTCTCTCGCCCGTCTCTCCTGGTCTAGACACAGTGTTTTGTGAAGGGCGTTCTCTCAGTCTCTCGCCCGTCTCTCCTGGTCTAGACACAGTGTTTTGTGAGGGCGTTCTCTCAGTCTCTCGCCCGTCTCTCCTGGTCTAGACACGGTGTTTTGTGAGGGCGTTCTCTCAGTCTCTCGCCCGTCTCTCCTGGTCTAGACACAGTGTTTTGTGAAGGGCGTTCTCTCAGTCTCTCGCCCGTCTCTCCTGGTCTAGACACAGTGTTTTGTGAGGGCGTTCTCTCAGTCTCTCGCCCGTCTCTCCTGGTCTAGACACAGTGTTTTGTGAAGGGCGTTCTCTCAGTCTCTCGCCCGTCTCTCCTGGTCTAGACACAGTGTTTTGTGAGGGCGTTCTCTCAGTCTCTCGCCCGTCTCTCCTGGTCTAGACACGGTGTTTTGTGAGGGCGTTCTCTCAGTCTCTCGCCCGTCTCTCCTGGTCTAGACACGGTGTTTTGTGAGGGCGTTCTCTCAGTCTCTCGCCCGTCTCTCCTGGTCTAGACACGGTGTTTTGTGAGGGCGTTCTCTCAGTCTCTCGCCCGTCTCTCCTGGTCTAGACACAGTGTTTTGTGAGGGCGTTCTCTCAGTCTCTCGCCCGTCTCTCCTGGTCTAGACACTGTGTTTTGTGAGGGCGTTCTCTCAGTCTCTCGCCCGTCTCTCCTGGTCTAGACACGGTGTTTTGTGAGGGCGTTCTCTCAGTCTCTCGCCCGTCTCTCCTGGTCTAGACACGGTGTTTTGTGAGGGCGTTCTCTCAGTCTCTCGCCCGTCTCTCCTGGTCTAGACACAGTGTTTTGTGAGGGCGTTCTCTCAGTCTCTCGCCCGTCTCTCCTGGTCTAGACACGGTGTTTTGTGAGGGCGTTCTCTCAGTCTCTCGCCCGTCTCTCCTGGTCTAGACACAGTGTTTTGTGAGGGCGTTCTCTCAGTCTCTCGCCCGTCTCTCCTGGTCTAGACACTGTGTTTTGTGAGGGCGTTCTCTCAGTCTCTCGCCCGTCTCTCCTGGTCTAGACACTGTGTTTTGTGAGGGCGTTCTCTCAGTCTCTCGCCCGTCTCTCCTGGTCTAGACACGGTGTTTTGTGAGGGCGTTCTCTCAGTCTCTCGCCCGTCTCTCCTGGTCTAGACACGGTGTTTTGTGAGGGCGTTCTCTCAGTCTCTCGCCCGTCTCTCCTGGTCTAGACACGGTGTTTTGTGAGGGCGTTCTCTCAGTCTCTCGCCCGTCTCTCCTGGTCTAGACACGGTGTTTTGTGAGGGCGTTCTCTCAGTCTCTCGCCCGTCTCTCCTGGTCTAGACACGGTGTTTTGTGAGGGCGTTCTCTCAGTCTCTCGCCCGTCTCTCCTGGTCTAGACACAGTGTTTTGTGAGGGCGTTCTCTCAGTCTCTCGCCCGTCTCTCCTGGTCTAGACACGGTGTTTTGTGAGGGCGTTCTCTCAGTCTCTCGCCCGTCTCTCCTGGTCTAGACACAGTGTTTTGTGAGGGCGTTCTCTCAGTCTCTCGCCCGTCTCTCCTGGTCTAGACACAGTGTTTTGTGAGGGCGTTCTCTCAGTCTCTCGCCCGTCTCTCCTGGTCTAGACACAGTGTTTTGTGAGGGCGTTCTCTCAGTCTCTCGCCCGTCTCTCCTGGTCTAGACACGGTGTTTTGTGAGGGCGTTCTCTCAGTCTCTCGCCCGTCTCTCCTGGTCTAGACACGGTGTTTTGTGAGGGCGTTCTCTCAGTCTCTCGCCCGTCTCTCCTGGTCTAGACACAGTGTTTTGTGAGGGCGTTCTCTCAGTCTCTCGCCCGTCTCTCCTGGTCTAGACACAGTGTTTTGTGAGGGCGTTCTCTCAGTCTCTCGCCCGTCTCTCCTGGTCTAGACACGGTGTTTTGTGAGGGCGTTCTCTCAGTCTCTCGCCCGTCTCTCCTGGTCTAGACACGGTGTTTTGTGAGGGCGTTCTCTCAGTCTCTCGCCCGTCTCTCCTGGTCTAGACACAGTGTTTTGTGAGGGCGTTCTCTCAGTCTCTCGCCCGTCTCTCCTGGTCTAGACACAGTGTTTTGTGAGGGCGTTCTCTCAGTCTCTCGCCCGTCTCTCCTGGTCTAGACACGGTGTTTTGTGAGGGCGTTCTCTCAGTCTCTCGCCCGTCTCTCCTGGTCTAGACACAGTGTTTTGTGAGGGCGTTCTCTCAGTCTCTCGCCCGTCTCTCCTGGTCTAGACACAGTGTTTTGTGAGGGCGTTCTCTCAGTCTCTCGCCCGTCTCTCCTGGTCTAGACACAGTGTTTTGTGAAGGCGTTCTCTCAGTCTCTCGCCCGTCTCTCCTGGTCTAGACACAGTGTTTTGTGAGGGCGTTCTCTCAGTCTCTCGCCCGTCTCTCCTGGTCTAGACACGGTGTTTTGTGAGGGCGTTCTCTCAGTCTCTCGCCCGTCTCTCCTGGTCTAGACACAGTGTTTTGTGAAGGCGTTCTCTCAGTCTCTCGCCCGTCTCTCCTGGTCTAGACACAGTGTTTTGTGAGGGCGTTCTCTCAGTCTCTCGCCCGTCTCTCCTGGTCTAGACACAGTGTTTTGTGAAGGCGTTCTCTCAGTCTCTCGCCCGTCTCTCCTGGTCTAGACACAGTGTTTTGTGAGGGCGTTCTCTCAGTCTCTCGCCCGTCTCTCCTGGTCTAGACACGGTGTTTTGTGAGGGCGTTCTCTCAGTCTCTCGCCCGTCTCTCCTGGTCTAGACACGGTGTTTTGTGAGGGCGTTCTCTCAGTCTCTCGCCCGTCTCTCCTGGTCTAGACACGGTGTTTTGTGAGGGCGTTCTCTCAGTCTCTCGCCCGTCTCTCCTGGTCTAGACACGGTGTTTTGTGAGGGCGTTCTCTCAGTCTCTCGCCCGTCTCTCCTGGTCTAGACACAGTGTTTTGTGAAGGCGTTCTCTCAGTCTCTCGCCCGTCTCTCCTGGTCTAGACACGGTGCGCGTCACCACGACGGCTCATCTGGCTCTACTGGTCCCCAAGAACATCTCTCTGTTCCCGAGCAACAGCGAGCCGTGCACCGAGGGCTTCATCGACGTGTGGTGGATCGTGCATGACGGAGGGATGCTGATGCTTCTGCCATTCCTGCTCAGACAACACAAGGTGTGTGTGTGTCGTGTTTATATATCCTGTTTTACAATACCAATGCCTAAACATCTTTATTCTTTATTCATCTTTAGTCCTGAAGTGTCACTTGTAATGTGTTGAGGTCAATTTGTAGAGAAAGACTACACGCCTGCGCACATATATATGCAAACGCACATTCCTATAGACTGAACACGTAATACGCATGTGCACCTTCAACCTTTATAGCACATTTAATAGCAATGTTGTTGCCCAAAGTGCTTCACAGGTATAATTAAAACATACATGTATAAAAACATTTACCAAGCCATGACTACACACTCTCAGACACACACTCTCACACAACTGCATGGTGAGAATAAACTCAATAAAAATAAGTTATCACTTCAGTAAACAGAAACCCTTAACTAAAAGCTAAATGAAGAACTTCCCTTTGAGTTAAGTGGATTTGGGCAGATTTGTGTTCCAGTTTAATCATAAACTCACTTCAGTTTGGTCAGTTTGACAGAAAACAAGACTTCATAGTCATGTGATGTTGTATGTGGAGTAAATGCCGATGTGTGTGTCAGGTGTGGCGTAAGTGCTCCATGCGCATCTTCACCGTGGCTCAGATGGAGGACAACTCCATCCAGATGAAGAAGGACCTGGCCACGTTCCTGTACCACCTGCGCATCGACGCCTACGTGGAGGTCGTGGAGATGGTGAGCGCTCCTGCTACACACTCACAGCTTCACACGCAACACACTCTGGGAACAGGCGGGCGGATGATTATTTTTGGCTGTGGATTCGGGAGACGTTGGAGCTCATCCGCTTACTCTAGCGGTCAGACTCTGCCAGGCGCTAACAGCGCTTCACCAACGGACGTCGCTCAAATGCCTCTGGGCGAACTTCAAGCATTATTAAAGACAAGTAAACACTCAGTAATTAAACAAGAACAAACAGAGACAACTGAACAAAGATGCGATTGAAATAAACAGTGTTTTAAGATTTCCAGGTATTCAGGTTCACAAACAAATTAAATGTAAAATAACACTTTATAAATAAAATATACATTACAAATATAGTTACAAAAGTTGTTCAGTGAAGAACGAGTGAATTTTCTCTGTCTTGTGCATTTTGATTAGTGTTATTATAGAGCATTATTACATGGCTTGGTTGAATTCTGATGTAGAATGCGGTCTGTTATTTCTTGATAACACACCGTTGCCATGATAAACAGACCGTTGCCATGATAAACAGAGCGTTGCCATGATAAACAGAGCGTTGCCATGATAAACAGAGCGTTGCCATGATAAACAGCGTTGCCATGATAAACAGAGCGTTGCCATGATAAACAGAGCGTTGCCATGATAAACAGCGTTGCCATGATAAACAGAGCGTTGCCATGATAAACAGAGCGTTGCCATGATAAACAGCGTTGCCATGATAAACAGAGCGTTGTCATGATAAACAGAGCGTTGCTATGGACGCAGGATTCTAACCGTAGAGACGGAACGGACTATTTCCTATAGCGAAAGCAATACAATCGTTTTTAAATCAATATTTTGTGTCAAATTATTGATGTATTTGGTGGTAGCCATGTAATAAGCGGATAATGTAGAGCGAGGCGGGTGTTATAGCGAACACACCCCCTTCAGGCTCCGCTTCACATCGGCATCCCGATCAGCCTGTCGGGGGGGTATTCGCTATAACACCCGCCTCACTCTACATTATCCCTTACAGAATATTAGTGTTATTATAGAGAGGAATATTAGTGTTATTATAGAGGCTGCTGTCACTTTAAGAGCTGCACGGACCCAATATACTGAAGGGTTTAAAGTCATATTGAAATGCTCACAAAGGAATCGAGAAGAGGAATTGAAATTTTATATCAAGTATCCGATTGCAGAATTGGAATCAATTTTCGATTCCCAACCTTTAGTGTCTTTATACACTTTATTATCGCACCAATAAAATCCAAGTTCGTATGTATTAAAGTCTCCCTGTAGTCAATAATTTTATGCCTTAAACTCATATTTGATCACCAAAATTACATTTTTAAATGTTTTTCCTTGAAAAAAATATCTCTGCCTTTATAATATTTTGACTGTAACTCGACACCCTTGCCTCATTTAGTATGCCCCGCCTCCACTCACTCACTCAGCTCAGAGATCCACTGGTTGACGATCACACGTTGATCTGATTGGTCAAGGTAGTTTGTGACGTCAGAAACACCAGCGATTTCAAAGCGTGTTTTTGAGACTGTCTTTGGTTCACTGCAGTTTTAAGGAGGAAATACTCAGCAATGCTGTCGACTTATGAATTTACAAATGGTGTGTCTTAAAGCATATTAAAAACACCACATAGACACATAAACAACATTAAAAACTGGATTTACACCTTTTTAATATATTAGTACATAAACCAATTTCAAAACATGTACATATTGTATAAAACCAGTTTTGTAGCATCATATAATCTGATTTATGAGATTTTGTGAGTTAAAGGTCAAAGGTCGTTGTGTGTCTTTCAGCACGACAGTGACATCAGCGCGTACACGTACGAGAGGACTCTGATGATGGAGCAGAGATCGCAGATGCTTCGGCAGATGCGTCTCTCCAAGTCGGACCGAGAGAGAGAGGTGAGCGAAGAGAGCGTGTGTGTGTGTGTGTGTGTGTGTGTGTGTGTGTGTGTGTGTGTGTGTGTGTTCATATGAAATCCTCACTTCATCTGCTCATGTGACCTTTCACCTGGACTCGATCTGAAGAGAGTTCGCTGGAGCTTTGATGACGTGAGTTCAAGCTTTCGTTCAGCTGTAGTGAGCTTCAGACGTGTGTGTGAAGGCTAGAGGAAGAGTGTGTGTTTGTGTGTAGTCGGGGTGTGCGATATATATATCGTGATTGCTTTTAAACAATGTGTGATCTGACATTATCGAGTATGTGATGCACTTCTCTAAAACACACCTGCAGAGCGCACACACACACACTGCGCATCGAGCGTTGCGTAATTTATTAAAATGCATTTATAATGACCTCAATATTCAAGATAAAGGGCAAAAATACATCTCTCTCTCTTTTATATTTATATCATTTAATGTGGTTAAGAGTGCCGTTTTTCTCCAGATGTCAGCACGATTGCAGGTGTGATTTGTTGATTTTATACAACAGGTCAATAAAAAAAGAAGTTAATATTAAGTGACTTACATTTTAGACACAATATTGTCAATTTCTCCATCGAAAACAGTCTGAAATATACTAGTGTAAGTGATCTGAGCCATGCACACCGCCAAGTGAAATGGGCCCTTGCGCACTCAACGCATTTTATTAATCACTTTTATTAATATAGCGCCAGATCCGTCGCATGCACACTTCAGAAGTAGTACGTGATCCGCTGCTTCTTTCCTGATGAATACTGTGAATTCACACATAATTCATTTGCCTGAGCTGCAGGAAACAGTCTGTGTAAATGCATTAAAGCTGTACGATATTGCCCATGATTTGACACAAAATATGATGAATGCATTTAAATAGGTTAAAAATGTCTTTATAACGTTATAAATAACCATAAAATTATTAATCTAATTATCGTTATCGATGAAATCCCAGAAAATATCGAGAAATATCAATATTTTTTTTGTCAGTATCGCACACCCGTAGTGTGTCTAGTGTTTTGTCTGCTTGTAGGTTTCACTGTCCCTCGACCCCTAGAAAGACAGCAGTAGACACGGAACCCTAGAAAGACAGCAGTAGACACGGAACCCTAGAAAGACAGCAGTAGACGGAACCCTAGAAAGACAGCAGTAGACACGGAACCCTAGAAAGACAGCAGTAGACAGAACCCTGGAAAGACAGCAGTAGACACGGAACCCTAGAAAGACAGCAGTAGACACGGAACCCTAGAAAGACAGCAGTAGACAGAACCCTAGAAAGACAGCAGTAGACGGAACCCTAGAAAGACAGCAGTAGACACGGAACCCTAGAAAGACAGCAGTAGACAGAACCCTAGAAAGACAGCAGTAGACGGAACCCTAGAAAGACAGCAGTAGACACGGAACCCTAGAAAGACAGCAGTAGACAGAACCCTAGAAAGACAGCAGTAGACAGAACCCTAGAAAGACACAGCAGTAGACAGAACCCTAGAAAGACAGCAGTAGACACGGAACCCTAGAAAGACAGCAGTAGACAGAACCCTTGAAAGACAGCAGTAGACACACAGAACCCTAGAAAGACAGCAGTAGACACGGAACCCTAGAAAGACAGCAGTAGACGGAACCCTAGAAAGACAGCAGTAGACGCGGAACCCTAGAAAGACAGCAGTAGACAGAACCCTAGAAAGACAGCAGTAGACGGAATCCTAGAAAAACTGCAGTAGACAGTAGACACAGAACCCTAGAAAGACAGCAGTAGACACTGAACCCTAGAAAGACACAGCAGTAGACAGAACCCTAGAAAGACAGCAGTAGACACTGAACCCTAGAAAGACAGCAGTAGACACACAGAACCCTAGAAAGACAGCAGTAGACAGAACCCTAGAAAGACAGCAGTAGACACGGAACCCTAGAAAGACAGCAGTAGACAGAACCCTTGAAAGACAGCAGTAGACACACAGAACCCTAGAAAGACAGCAGTAGACACGGAACCCTAGAAAGACAGCAGTAGACGGAACCCTAGAAAGACAGCAGTAGACGCGGAACCCTAGAAAGACAGCAGTAGACAGAACCCTAGAAAGACAGCAGTAGACGGAATCCTAGAAAAACTGCAGTAGACAGTAGACACAGAACCCTAGAAAGACAGCAGTAGACACTGAACCCTAGAAAGACAGCAGTAGACACGGAACCCTAGAAAGACAGCAGTAGACGGAACCCTAGAAAGACAGCAGTAGACACGGAACCCTAGAAAGACAGCAGTAGACGGAACCCTAGAAAGACAGCAGTAGACGGAACCCTAGACAGACAGCAGTAGACAGAACCCTAGAAAGACAGCAGTAGACAGAACCCTAGACAGACAGCAGTAGACAGAACCCTAGAAAGACAGCAGTAGACAGAACCCTAGAAAAACAGCAGTAGACAGAACCCTAGAAAGACAGCAGTAGACACGGAACCCTAGAAAGACAGCAGTAGACGGAACCCTAGAAAGACAGCAGTAGACAGAACCCTAGAAAGACAGCAGTAGACAGAACCCTAGAAAGACAGCAGTAGACAGAACCCTAGAAAGACAGCAGTAGACACAGAACCCTAGAAAGACAGCAGTAGACAGAATCCTAGAAAAACAGCAGTAGACAGAACCCTAGAAAGACAGCAGTAGACAGAACCCTAGAAAGACAGCAGTAGACACAGAACCCTAGAAAGACAGCAGTAGACGGAACCCTAGAAAGACAGCAGTAGACGGAACCCTAGAAAGACAGCAGTAGACGGAACCCTAGAAAGACAGCAGTAGACACGGAACCCTAGAAAGACAGCAGTAGACAGAATCCTAGAAAAACAGCAGTAGACAGTAGTCACAGAACCCTAGAAAGACAGCAGTAGACGGAACCCTAGAAAGACAGCAGTAGACAGAACCCTAGAAAGACAGCAGTAGACAGAACCCTAGAAAGACAGCAGTAGACACAGAACCCTAGAAAGACAGCAGTAGACGGAACCCTAGAAAGACAGCAGTAGACGGAACCCTAGAAAGACAGCAGTAGACGGAACCCTAGAAAGACAGCAGTAGACGGAACCCTAGAAAGACAGCAGTAGACGGAACCCTAGAAAGACAGCAGTAGACAGAACCCTAGAAAGACAGCAGTAGACACGGAACCCTAGAAAGACAGCAGTAGACGGAACCCTAGAAAGACAGCAGTAGACAGAACCCTAGAAAGACAGCAGTAGACAGAACCCTAGAAAGACAGCAGTAGACACGGAACCCTAGAAAGACAGCAGTAGACAGAATCCTAGAAAAACAGCAGTAGACAGTAGACACAGAACCCTAGAAAGACAGCAGTAGACGGAACCCTAGAAAGACAGCAGTAGACGGAACCCTAGAAAGACAGCAGTAGACGGAACCCTAGAAAGACAGCAGTAGACGCGGAACCCTAGAAAGACAGCAGTAGACGCGGAACCCTAGAAAGACAGCAGTAGACGGAACCCTAGAAAGACAGCAGTAGACGGAACCCAAGAAAGACAGCAGTAGACGGAACCCTAGAAAGACAGCAGTAGACACGGAACCCTAGAAAGACAGCAGTAGACGGAACCCTAGAAAGACAGCAGTAGACGGAACCCTAGAAAGACAGCAGTAGACAGAACCCTAGAAAGACAGCAGTAGACACGGAACCCTAGAAAGACAGCAGTAGACAGAACCCTAGAAAGACAGCAGTAGACAGAACCCTAGAAAGACAGCAGTAGACACAGAACCCTAGAAAGACAGCAGTAGACGGAACCCTAGAAAGACAGCAGTAGACGGAACCCTAGAAAGACAGCAGTAGACGGAACCCTAGAAAGACAGCAGTAGACACGGAACCCTAGAAAGACAGCAGTAGACGGAACCCTAGAAAGACAGCAGTAGACAGAACCCTAGAAAGACAGCAGTAGACAGAACCCTAGAAAGACAGCAATAGACACGGAACCCTAGAAAGACAGCAGTAGACAGAATCCTAGAAAAACAGCAGTAGACAGTAGACACAGAACCCTAGAAAGACAGCAGTAGACGGAACCCTAGAAAGACAGCAGTAGACGGAACCCTAGAAAGACAGCAGTAGACGCGGAACCCTAGAAAGACAGCAGTAGACGCGGAACCCTAGAAAGACAGCAGTAGACGGAACCCTAGAAAGACAGCAGTAGACGGAACCCAAGAAAGACAGCAGTAGACGGAACCCTAGAAAGACAGCAGTAGACACGGAACCCTAGAAAGACAGCAGTAGACGGAACCCTAGAAAGACAGCAGTAGACGGAACCCTAGAAAGACAGCAGTAGACGGAACCCTAGAAAGACAGCAGTAGACAGAACCCTAGAAAGACAGCAGTAGACAGAACCCTAGAAAGACAGCAGTAGACAGAACCCTAGAAAGACAGCAGTAGACGGAACCCTAGAAAGACAGCAGTAGACACTGAACCCTAGAAAGACAGCAGTAGACAGAACCCTAGAAAGACAGCAGTAGACAGAACCCTAGAAAGACAGCAGTAGACACTGAACCCTAGAAAGACAGCAGTAGACAGAACCCTAGAAAGACAGCAGTAGACAGAACCCTAGAAAGACAGCAGTAGACACTGAACCCTAGAAAGACAGCAGTAGACAGAACCCTAGAAAGACAGCAGTAGACACGGAACCCTAGAAAGACAGCAGTAGACAGAACCCTAGAAAGACAGCAGTAGACACACAGAACCCTAGAAAGACAGCAGTAGACAGAACCCTAGACAGACAGCAGTAGACACGGAACCCTAGAAAGACAGCAGTAGACACGGAACCCTAGAAAGACAGCAGTAGTTTTCACAGTTGTGTATCAGTATATCAGACCGGTGCAGCTCTTAAAGTGACAGCAGCATAATACTCCTATGGCATTCACAGAGTGTTTGAAGTGTGAGTGTGTTCTGAAGCGTGTGTGTGTGTGTGTGTGTGTGTGTGTGTGTGTGTGTGTGTCAGGCCCAGCTGGTGAAGGACAGGAACTCAATGCTGCGTCTGACGAGCATCGGCTCTGACGAGGACGACGACACGGACGGGCCGGAGAAGAGCTCGGACCACCGGCGGGTCCACATGACCTGGACCAAAGACCGCGCCCTGCAGCTGCTCAGCAACACACACACACACACACACACGGCCTCGTGCTGCAGCACACCGGAGGGCTTCAGGGACATGCTGAACATACGCCCGTGAGACGCTCACACACACACACACACACACACACACACACACTCGCTCAGGGTCTCAGACTGATACAGTGGTGCTGGAAAACTTTGTTTTTTATGCTGCAAATAATACTATGATTAAATACGCTGAAAAATACCAAATATATATAGATATTGTTTATATTGCACCTCTTTAAATTACTGTTAATATGCTTTATGCTGTAATTTTAATGTTTCTTGTTAAAGTATTTTATTTAAATATTTATTTTAATTTTATTACTTTTATATCAAATATTTAAATTATAAATATATTATATTTAATAAAAAAGTATTTTTTTAAATTTTTTTATTTAAATATTTATTTTAATTTTATTACTATTATATCAGTATATTTATAATGATTACAATAATTATTACAATTATAAATAATTACAAATAATAGTATGTTTTAATTATATAATGTTTTAATAATTACTGTTAAAATTCTGTTAAAAATTCTGTCTAAAATTATGCTGTTATTTTAATGTTTATTATAATATTTATATTGTTAAACTTACAAATAATATTATAATTGTTATTTACAAGTATATTTTAATATTATTTATGTTCATAAAATGTCTATGATACAATTATATTATTTGCAGTTGCAGTAATAAATATTGTACTTATTATAATTATAATATATTATTTATATTTACATTTATTCATTTAGATTAGCGGATACTTTTATCCAAAGCGACATGCAAACAATTAATCATAATTATAATAGTAAACATATATGTGTGTGCGTGTAGTATAGAATTCAATATATTTTTATATATTTATTACATTTAAATATTTATGATTTAACTTTATATTAGCATATTTCTAATAATAATAATAATTTTTATTATTAAAATGGCAAATATGTTATAATTATATATATTATAATGTAATATATTATAATATATGGATAAATATTATAATAATTTTCAATATATTTTTATATATTTAATAAATTATTTAATATTTCATTTTATAATATCATATTTATACTAATAATTATTGTTATTAAAATTGCAATGTTATTATATATATATATAAATATGTATTTTATGAATTATTATAATTCATTAATAAATATTATAATTATAATAATAATATTTGCATTTATTCCTTTGGCACACTTTTGTCCAAAGTAACTCACAAATGATATTTCTTAAATATAATAGTAAAATAGAAAAAATAAAAAATAGTAACAATTATAAATATATTATATTTAATAAAACATATTTGTATTTATTTATTTCAATATTTTTGTTTAATTGGATTGCTATTGTATCAAATATTATTTGAATTAATTTAGATTTTTATTATTTTAATTTTATTCCTACTATATAAGCATATTTACGATAATTAAAAATAATATTGTTTTATTATATCATGTTATAATAATATAATATGTGAATATTTCCGGCAGAGATCAGTCTAATGTTCGGCGGATGCACACGGCTGTGAAACTCAACGAGGTGATCGTCAACAAGTCCCATGATGCTCGGCTGGTGCTGCTCAACATGCCCGGGCCGCCCAGGAACACGGACGGGGACGAGAACTGTATCCTTTATGTCCTCTATAATATAATAACTACTGTATACATGTATAATATCTGTGCTCAGTCGAGGCTCTATAATATAATAACTACTGTATACATGTATAATATCTGTGCTCAGTCGTGGCTCTATAATATAATAACTACTGTATACATGTATAATATCTGTGCTCAGTCGAGGCTCTATAATATAATAACTACTGTATACATGTATAATATCTGTGCTCAGTCGTGGCTCTATAATATAATAACTACTGTATACATGTATAATATCTGTGCTCAGTCGTGGCTCTATAATATAATAACTACTGTATACATGTATAATATCTGTGCTCAGTCGAGGCTCTATAATATAATAACTACTGTATACATGTATAATATCTGTGCTCAGTCGAGGCTCTATAATATAATAACTACTGTATACATGTATAATATCTGTGCTCAGTCGTGGGTCGTGGGTGGCATACAGTGTTTAAAAATCTATAGTTTTGACCCATGCAATGTATAGTTGGCACAGATACACCCGTGCGACTCAAGACGGTTCTGTGGTCCAGGGTCACATGCACAACTGACTAACATTAGCAGCTAGCACATTAGCAGCTAGCACATTAGCAGCTAGCTAACACCAACTCGCTCCACCCCAGAGTAACTCCCGTTCTCCTGACGCTCCTTGACTCCGCTCCCTCAGACATGGAGTTCCTGGAAGTGTTGACGGAGGGACTGGAGCGAGTCCTGCTGGTGCGCGGAGGAGGAAGTGAGGTCATCACCATCTACTCCTGAGAGCCAATCACACGGCGGCGAGAGGGATGCGTATGTCTGAGTCTGCTCGATCTCTGCCAGCCGCGCGTCTCGCCTGCGCCGTCTTAATAATAATGATAATAATAATAATAATAATAATCATGATCATTCGACTTTAGTTTCTGCGCCGCCACAACCGTGTGACGACATGCAGCAATATCTGTGCGCACATGTGATGTCATCGAACCAGGTGCATGTGACGGACCAATCGCGCGACTGACTCAGGGCCGAAGCGTTTGATACTGGACCTAGTGTGTGTGTGTGTGTGTGTGTGTGATGAAGCACAAGAAGAGCTCGTCTCCAGAGCGTGACGCCTCACAGCGGCGGAGCGGACGCTACTAGCGACGACTGACTGAAGCGTGCCGTACACTGAGAGTCTGAGTGACTCGTCTGCTGTTCGAGAACGAACACGCGGAGGATAGAGCTGGGAGAGTAGATGTGGACAGGATGGGGTTTGGCTGATCTACACTGGGAGATCGTCTGTGGAACGCCAAACCTGACATCATCATAAATGCACATTCAGTAGCACCTCAATGCAGTACACAAGATCCGAGGGGAGGAGTCGGATCTTATATAAGGGGTGGAGATTGGTAGGTTTAGGGGTGGGTTTAGGGATCAGGGGGTGGAGATTGGTAGGTTTAGGTATGTAAGGTGGGAGGAGTTGGATTTTATCCAACTCCTCCCCCCGGATTTTATGCTCTGCATTGAGGACCATCTCTGCACATTTCCACACTTCAAACTTCTGATGTGTTTTACTCGTGGCCTCGAGTTCATATGTTGAGGGAACGACACCGATTCCTCGAGGCCACGAGTTCAGTGTAGACATAAATACACATACACACACAAATAAACGTGGAAATAAATAAAGGAAAAAAATAAAATTTTACGTAAATACGGAAATAAAAGTTTTGTTTTTTTTTACATTTTTTCTAATATTTCAATTTTTTTTTTACATTTCTTTGTTTATTTATGTATTTGTTGTTATGTCAGGTTTGGCGTCCCATAACGGTCACGTGACCCTGCTCGGCTCGCGTTCGTCCCGCATGGAAACCCGAATCGCTGTCGTAGAAACTGGAGATCATCGTAGCAATACTGGCGGATCCGGGCGTTCATCCCTGCAGTGATCCTGCTCCTGTCCCGCTTTATTTGTGGAGCTTTATGCATTTTTATTTTTGAACTTTTTATCATGAGTTGCTCATATGTCTGTGCGCAGGGATTGTGAATCTCTTTGTCAT